>PPLY02000009.1:0-247181 GCA_003706665.2 Barnettozyma hawaiiensis | reverse complement strand
CTGGATTTGGACAGAGTTCATTGGGTGATTCTTCAAGTGAGACCAAGCCTTCCCCATTTGCACCTTCCACTGACAACAAACCCTCTCTTTTTGGATCTTCTGGGCTTGGCCAAAGCACTTTTGGCTCAACAGAAAGTAAATCTGGCTTTGGTCAAAGTAGCTTTGGTAATACTGAGAATAAAAGTGCATTTGCATCATCTGGGTTTGGTCAGAGTACATTTGGTACAGCAGCACCGGGAGGACTGTTTGGGAGTACTCAGACAAAGGAATCCCCTTTTGCTTCACTGAACAAAAAGGAGTCTATCTTTGGAAGTAGTGTCAATGATAATGCTTCTCCATTTGGAGCATTTGGCCAGACACCAGTATCAGCCACCGAAGAATCTCTCTTTGCATCGTTCGGCAAATCAGCAGCACCATCAAAGACCGAAGATTCTGGATCCCTATTCGGTTTAAAGAAGGATGGTGATACATCCAGTTTTGGATATGGAAAATCTTTTCTTTCTGGTGTTGAAAATACAATTCCTGGCACCAAACACAGTTCAGATTCTGAATCCTCAAGTGATCAGGATGAGCTAAACTCAAGTGAGGAAGAGAAAGAGGAGACGGAGCAACCGCAGGTCCAGCCTGCAGCTACATCATCTGCTGGGTCAGCACTCTCCCAAGGTCCAACTTCCTTTGGTAATCCGGCTTCCTTTGGAACCAATGCTGGCTTTAGCGGATTTGGCCAATCAACTTTTGGCCAGTCAACTTCTAGCCAAACAAGCAGTTTTGGACAATCTGCATTTGGACAATCTACATTTGGCTCCAAAACTTCTGAGCCAGTAGCAAGGGAAGAAAATCCAGGGGTTTTCTTGAATACCGGAAGTTCTGGATTTGGTGCTTTTGCTAGCAAGAAGACTGACTTTGGGAGACAAAATGTCTTTGAGGAAAAACAGAAAGACAGAGTGACTGAGAAAGATCATGACAATGTTCCTCTTGTTGAGGAAGAGTATGAAGAAGAAGAAGAAGAAGAAGAAGAAGAAGATAATGATATTGACGCAAACGAAAGTGAAGAACTAAAAGATGAAGACAGCGAAGTCAAAGACCAAAGTGAAATAGGTGACACAGAAGTGGAGGAGGATGAAGAAGATGAACATGAAGACCACGGGGAAGAGGAAGGCGTTGTCCCTACAATTGTGTCTCTTGTGGGTGACGATGATGATCTCAACGAATTGAATGAGGATATCGCGGAGAATCTGAATGTCAATGAAGCAAGTTCTGATGTTGAAATTGACAAGGATCTTGCCGAAAAGGTCTCAATAGAGTTGCAGGTTTCCAGAGAACCTCCTCAAGCTGAGGATAATGATGGTGATGACGATGATGATGACATCTCTTTGCCAACCAGTGAAGAGGATTTATATAATCAAGCCAAGTCACTCAACGCTGAGGGTGGAAACAGGGAGGTACAGGCTCAAACTGTCTATGAGACAGCTGAAACATCAATTGATGCGGTTCCAAAAGCTGCTGATGCTGAAATCCAAACTGAGCCTGTCCGGTATGAGACAGTTGGCATCCAATCCTTTGAGAACAACGATGCGAGTTATCAGGGAGAGTTTTTCCTGCCAGCTTCTGTCAAACCTTATGTGTCATTAAAGGATGTAAAGTACCCTCCTTTGCACAAGGATCCTGTTCTCAATGCGATTGAGAAGCTAGTTTATGACACGGAAGCTGAGTTGTCAGTGGTACAAGAGAATTCTGACAATATCCGTGTCTTCATTAATGACCACTTGAAAGTTGAAGTTGAGCACGGATCGGGGTCCCTTGGACATTGTTATCAATGGAAATTGGGTGAGGCAGAAACTCTTGTTGATATTCTTGCTGAGGAAGCTGCACCTAAAATCGGAGACCTAACATCAAGTATTGGTCAGAAGTTTGAGGTATTACATGGCATTAACAAACAACTGGTGTCTTCTTTGCAACAGTGTCAGTTCCTGAGAGAAGAGGTGTATTCGCTGCAATCGAAGGACAAGAAAAGGATTCATGACTTGAGGGAATTGCCCTTTGAAGTAAAATTGTTACAGGAACGAGTTCGAAAACAGAACGTGAAGAATAATGGCAACTTGAGAACGGCAGAGGAGAAGGTTCTTGTCCTGAAAACGGCTCTTGAATCGTTGAAAGCTGTTAACGGCAATGTCTATCCTAGTGTTCTTCAAGGAATTGTTAATCATTTGGACAACGTTTCAATAAATTATTCTCATGACACGAGGGAGATTTCATCCAGGATTGCCAAACTAAACAAGAACCATGAGCAGATTCTCGAGAAGCTGAAGTCCAACAGCAGCAGCAGCAGCAGCAACGGTCTTGCTTTGGGAGATGAGCGCAAGAGGGCCTTTAGGCAGTTGACTCTTGGTTCTACTTCAGAGAGAATTGCACACTTCAAGTCCCTTTCAGCAGCTTTCAGATCGAGAGGTCTAGACGAGGTGACCTCCATCTTTTAGACTACCAAGTGTACGGTACCAAAACTTTAATGTCATGTCTATTTAAGTTCATCGATAACAACTTGTAGTCTTTCCAAAAGCGTACTATTTTCCTCCTTGGTGCCAATGGTGATTCTCAATGCACCTGGACATCCAGGCTCAGAACCTCTGAATCTAACAACGACACCCTTTGTAGTTGCTAGCTTCTCATAAACGGCTTTAGCAAACACTGAGTCCGGTTCACCCTGAGTGTTTTGCAATTGAATTAGAAGGAAGTTGGCATCCAGGCCACCAATGTTTCTCTTCACACTTGGGAATTTCTTCAGGAGCTCGTCCAACAGTCTGGCACGCTCTTGGTTCAAAAGAGCAACAGTTTCCTTCATCTTTTGAATACTTTCTTTAGAAACTGCTCTGAGGGCCACGTCAGCGGTCAAAGAAGAAATGTTATATGGAGCCTTCAAAGCGTTTAGAATTGATGAGAGTCTCTCGTTAGCGTAGGTGATTCCGAGACGGATACCAGCTAGGCCAAAGGACTTGGACAAAGTCTGTAGGACAACGAGATTTGGATACTTGTTTACTAGAGTGGACAAGGATGACCCGACTGGTGAGAAGTCAATGTATGCTTCATCCGCCACAACCAGCCCATTCCACTTGTTGTTTTGCAAGAGTTTCTCAATCAATTCAAAGTCAACCTTGACAGCAGTTGGATTTCCTGGAGTGGTGACATACACAAGTTTGATAGATGGATCCTTGTCCAATTGCTCGTTGATCAGTTCTGGATTGATCTGGAAAGTGTCAAAGCTCAACGGAACCTTGACAATCTCCACGTCGTTGATCACTGAGGTGATTGAGTACATACCGTATGTCGGTGGACAGATCAGCAGCTTGTCTCTTCCCGGAGTGCACACTGTACGAATCAGTGCGTCGATACTCTCATCTGAACCCACACCAAGGCACAAGTTGGCAGGAGTGAGAAGTTGGGAGGGATCTAATGGGAAACGGTTGTCCTCGTTTCTAAAGTCAGCAATTCGTTGTTTGAGCTCGGTCTGATGAGGGTCAGGGTATCTGTGAAGTTCCAGTCTCTCCTCCTCTGAAAAGATAGTGGAAAGAGTAGGTCCATGGGAGTTCTCATTGGCATCAAGCAGAATACCTTCTTTGAAGTCACTTTATTGGTTAATATATCGTGTTTAAAAAAAAACATTGCGCTCGGCTCCACTCACTCTCTGGCACAGCGGTAAGGCTCCAAGGTCAGAATCTTTGGTCTGACAAGGGTGTCCAGGTTGAAAGAGGCCATTTTGCAGTAATTCAAAACAAATAAAAGAGAGAAACAAGGAAAGAAGGAAAGATTCCTTTTGATAACAAAAAAAATGAGTCAAAACCACAAAAGCAGTGGTTATTATTATGTAATCATTGATTATGTAATTGTAACGTAACAGATTCGATGAAACTGAGACTGAAGCTAATACTGAAGCTAGTATCTTTGCGTTGATAAAGTACAGAGGTAAAGTAACTACGACAATCGAGTCTGAAACAATTCGCCAGCTTAACTCTGGCTTTTTAATAAATCCGTCGGTACACCCGTACTAAGATAAATGAAATATATATGTATATCGATTGGATTAATCTGCGTTATTCTTATTTGCTACATATCCTTGTAGGTCCTGGTGCGTCCCGGTAGAAGCGATTCTGTTTATTCAGCGAAGTGAGTGAACTGGAGCAAAATGAAGTGGAGCAAAATGAACTGGAGTGAAGTTGCTGGCTGACCTTAATGGCTTTGACCCCCAAAATAAAAAAGTTTCGCGAATTTCCCTTAGTCCGACTGGATGGAAAAGGAAAAAACAAAAAAAAACAATAAAGAAGAAAACTCTCTCTACGTGTCAAAGACGCTCTTCTGGTGCCTTGAACACGCACACGCACACGCACAAAACAAAAACAGAAAACAGATTACAAAATACAAATACATACACAATGCCACTTTGTGGAAGTGCCCCAAAACCTATCCAGCGTAAGATTGTCATTCTGGGCGATGGTGCCTGTGGTAAGACGTCAGTTCTGAACGTTTTCACGCGTGGATATTTCCCTCAGGTGTATGAACCGACTGTGTTTGAAAACTATGTGCACGACATCTACGTGGACAACAAGAGTATCAAGCTGTCGCTATGGGATACAGCAGGCCAGGAGGAGTTTGACCGTCTGAGATCGCTGAGTTACTCTGACACGCACACGATTATGCTTTGTTTCTCGATTGATTCACGTGATTCACTAGAGAATGTCAAGACTAAGTGGGTTGGCGAGATTGCAGACCACTGTGAAGGTGTGAAGTTGGTGCTGGTGGCTCTTAAATGCGACTTGAGAAACATTGAGGAAGATGACGAGACGCCTGTGAATTACAGAAAGAAGGATCTGATTACGTATGAGGAGGGTTTGAACATGGCCAAGTCGATTGGAGCATTGCGATACTTGGAGTGCTCTGCAAAGAAAAACAGAGGTGTTAACGAAGCCTTCACCGAGGCTGCAAGATGTGCACTCACAGCGAAACCTAAAGGAGCAGCCGAAGATTCAGATGAAGACGACAAGAAGTGTGTAATTATGTGATCCTGTTTTTGTTTAGTTTGTCTACTTTTGTTTTATTTTGTTTGTTTTGTCATTAGAATCCATCTGTTGATGGTGGCGGTGTTGTTGTTGTTGTTGTTGGTATTGGTTTATTCCATGCACCTGTGCATTTTAGTATTAATTTATATAAACGTTCTTTTAAAATATCCAATATCCAACTCTTTCACTTCCTAAAATAAATATACAGTCCCATATCAATCATCCTCGAGCATACTGTCCAAATATTGATTTGGAACTGTCCTTTTGGCTGTTGTTCTATTGCTCGTGCCTCTTGTTGAAGAACCAGCAGCACCATGATTATTGAACGAAACATCAGTGAAATTGTCACAAGAGTTGGAACTGTCGTGGTTCTGGCTCTGACTGTGGCTCGGGCCAGCAGCAGTGGAACCTTCTGGTGTATAAGTAGTGGACGAAATGTTCGACATAGAGCCCATTAGGCGTTGATGGTAGACACTCTTCTTGTTATAGGTCATGACTTCAGCAGTAGGAGACAAAAACATGGATGATCTTCTTTTGGTGGCCAAATCAGATACCTCGTTCAGTGGGGAGTACAGATTCATCTCGCTATTCCTCATTGAGTCCGAGAAATCGCTGGTCGAGTTCAGCTCCTTCTCATTATTATAGAGCAATGGAATCTTATTCACCACCTGTTGTGAGTTTGACTTGAGCAGCTGGTTGCTCGAAGAAGATAGCGAAGGATAGAATAGACTGAACTTCTCCTCGTCGTCAGTAGACGACGATAACGAATCCATCAAAACAAATGAGCCCTGGGCATTCTTGTTAGCCATCCAACGTCTCACCAGCAAGAAGATGAAGAAAACCAAAATGAAGAACCCGGCAATGGCCCCAACAATGATAAATACCAACCCGGAAGGAGCACTTGACCTCCAAATGTTGGGATTGTTGTGTGTAGAAGGCGGAGTCATGACCGGTGTTGTCCATGTCATTGTCCGTGTTACACTGATACTTGTTTCAGTGGCTGAGAGTTTAGGCATGGTCAAACCAGCACCATCACTAGTAGTGGCAGCAGTAGTTTCCGTTGCTGAGAGTTTAGGCAGGTCCAAATTACCAGTCGTTGTTCGTGTCGTTTCTGCTGTTGTTGCTGCTGCTGTGTGAGTATCAGTTTGTGGTGGTGCCAGCGTGGTTGTTGTTGTTGGAGAGGTGTTAATGACAGGCATCTCCGGCATCGTTGTCGCTGTCGTCGCACCGTCATTGGCGGTTTCTGTTAGTGCAGTCGTTGTTGGAGAGTTGTTGTTGTCCCCTCCAATGGTGGGCATCTCCAGTGTGGTAGACATTATGTGTAGTTAAAAATAGGGATGATAGATAAACCAGGAGAAAGTCAGTGCGCGAAAGGATGTCTAGGTGCGTAGAGAACACAGAATCGAACCTGAATAATATTGACAGACAAATGATCTCTTCTTCTTCTTCTTCTTCTTCTTCAAAACAAATCGAAACAAAACAAAAATGAACGTTGTGGGATCAAAATCAAGCTCCAAATCAAAGCTCCAAATCAAATCTCCAAATCTTTTTTTTTGTGGTCTCACAAACAAATTCGCGAAATGATAACAAAACAGGTGTTACCCTCTCTAAATTCACCGACCACCGACCAGGAAGAGAGGGATGGATGGATAAACAGTTTGCTAAATGAACGCAAGGGTAGTGTACTTCTTTGAAGTCTGATCTATATAGATACTCATGATGTGTTTTTTTATGGTTTATTCCTATATACTATGCGGGATCTATTTCATCTTTTTTCTTGAATGCGCACTCTCCTCGACAAACACTCTCTTGGAGCCACCAGCACCAGCACCTGTACCGGTACCAGCACCAGCACCGCCGCCACCTCCAGAGAGAATGTCGCTATCATCTGTGTGAATACGTCTGTTAGGATATTTGATACCTTGTCCTTCAAAAATATTGGTCTGTACAGGGCAACCCTCTACAAACCACAGATGCAATAACGCATCGAATGCGGTGATTCTCCTTGGTGGATCGTACTCCAACAAGCTTGATAAAAGTTGGAGACACCTCTTATTGGTTGCTCCAATGGATTGGTACCATGCCTGCAGTTTCAGTGGCGATGGCTTAAACTGTTTCAAAGAGGCGAACTCAGGATATTTGGGCAGGCTTGGCCACTTATCTACAGTCGGTGTTCCCAGAATCTCGATAATCTTTTGTATCTGCGACCTCTGGAAGGGGACTGTCTTCTTGTTATCCATCTTAGCCTCCTCGCCTTTGAAAATAGGACGCAGTGCCAACAGCTCGGCTAAAATACAGCCAATTGCCCAAATGTCAATGGCTGGCGTGTAGTGCTTCCCACCGAGCAGGAGTTCGGGCGCGCGATACCAGATCGTCACGACAACTTTATCCCCATTGTAGAGCGACTGTAGTGGATTGTTGAACTTCCGTGCAAGACCCAAATCACCAATCTTGACAACACCGCACGACGTCACCATGATGTTGGCTGGCTTCAAGTCTCTGTGAAGAATCCAGTTCTGGTGCAGATAAGACACACCGTTCAGCACCTGCCACATGATACTCTTCACCGTCGACTCCGGGATGGCTTTTGTCTCTGGATGCGAGTGGAAGTGGATAATCTGCAGTAAATCGTGCTCTGCGAACTCAAACACCATATACACGCTCTTACGTTCCAAAATGATCTCGACAAGCTGTGTCACATTCTCATGGGACAGCTCTCTGCACAGCGCAATCTCACGTGAAGCACTCTGCGAGATTCCCGTGTAGAAGATCACCTCGCCTTCCTTCTCTGCTTTGAACTTCTTGATGGCAAACAGACCTCCTCCTGCACTGTTACTGCTACTGCTGTTGCTGCTGCTGTTTTTTCCGGCCAGTTTGGACTTCGCCTTGTACACTCTGCCATAAGTGCCTGAAGCAATGTACCCAACCACTTCGTATTTCTCCACGACAGACCGGCGCATGGCATCCTTCCTGAGCTTGTACGGCATAAGTGTAAAGACTGACGAGTTGGCCATGAGTCCAGACTGCTTGTTCATGGTCGATGGCTGCTGTTGATGCTGTTGATGCTGCTGCTGCTGCTGTTTGAGCCGCAGTATATGTTCTCGCTGTTGAGAGTTCATAGCAGCTTTACACTTCGTCGGGGTTGTGTATCAGTCTTTGTGCCAATGCTGATCCAGCTTCGGTTTGATAAAGCTTTATCTCTCTGTGTGTCGTTGAAGCCGCCGCCGCCGTTGTAGCTGACAAGAGAGAGGATCAAAATGATTATATAATCTGGGGAGATTACGGCCGACAAATCAAATAGTCGTACAGTGGACATCTCCAATAAATTGGTAGTGGAGAAAATAACCTATGGCATCACAGTTTGGCAGCAGAGCAGTAGAGACTCTGAAACCAGCTCATCTGGTTCTGATTTGGCACCCACCTTATTGGGAACCAAAAACACACGTGATTTGGGGGTGGAAGCCTCCTCTCTTACGTAAGTTATTACATAATCATTCTTAAAACTGTATGGGGCGTGATCAGATCAGGTGATGTGCGTCACTTTGATTTCAAAACCAACAAGCAGCACTTCTCCAAAAAGAGGGAACAGAACAGAACAGAACACACGACACAATGGCAAGACCAAGAGTAAGATAACCTTTCTCTTTTATTTCATGTGGGTGACTAACATGCTGATAAGCTAATTATTCTGATTCGCCACGGGGAGTCAGAGGGAAACAGAGACAAGACTGTCAACCAGCACATTCCCAACCACAAGGTTCCTCTAACTCCTAGAGGCCATCAACAGGCCCTAGACGCGGGTGTAAAGCTGAAAACGCTTTTAAAAGAAGATGACTCTGTGCTCTTCTACACGTCCCCTTACAAACGGACCAGGCAGACAGTGAATGGTATACTTGAGAGTATCAAGGATTCAGGGGTCCAGTACAAAGTCCACGAGGAACCACGTATGCGAGAACAGGATTTCGGGAACTTTCAGTCAGAAGCTGAAGAGATGGAGAAGGTATGGAAGGAAAGAGCCCACTATGGCCACTTCTTTTACCGAATCCCCTTTGGTGAGAGCGCTGCCGATGTGTATGACCGTTGCTCCGGGTTTAACGAGACTCT
This sequence comes from Barnettozyma hawaiiensis, assembly GCA_003706665.2. Taxonomy (NCBI): domain Eukaryota; kingdom Fungi; phylum Ascomycota; class Saccharomycetes; order Phaffomycetales; family Phaffomycetaceae; genus Barnettozyma; species Barnettozyma hawaiiensis. Next base: position 238,029 of record PPLY02000009.1, on the reverse strand, counting down.
ATTCCGCCAGTTTGCAGGTGATAAGTTTCCTGAAGTGCTCGTTTTGGTGACACATGGAATATGGGCCCGTGTGTTTTTGATGAAGTGGTATCGCTGGACGTATGAGGAGTTTGAATCGTTGAAGAACATTCCACACTGCCAGTTTGTGGTTATGGAGAAGCAAGAGAATGAGCGGTACAAATTATGCACGCCGATGCCTAGATGGTGCAATGTTGATGAGAACGATATGGAGAATTACAGAAGAGAAATCAAAGAGGAAACACTGAAGAATGCCAACAGTTATACCGATGTCAAGTATGCCGCTGTATTGGAAACAGACAAGGAGACCTTGAGGGTCCAGGAGGAGAAGGAAAGAAAGCTGAAAGCCATGTTCGACAAAGTCTCCGAATGAGACCATAGTATGCCTGAAGAAGAATTTAGAGAAAAACACGGAGAAGAAGAACACTTCATATATGTACATGTGTGTATTTTTATTTTGTAGGACAACAACAACAACAATGAGTTCCCCTGCTATTTGCTATCTTCCTTCTTCTGTTCTATTTGCTTCTCTTCCTTTGCCTCTGTTTTTAGGGATTCGGTTTCAGCACCTCCTTCTGGCTCAAAATGTCTCTTGAAAACAGGATCGTTCAAAATCTCCTCGACTCTCTTATTGATGGCAGCATTCGTGACATTTTGGCCACCAATGGTTTCACTAACCTTATCGAGCTTGGAAACATCCAACGCTTCCAACTCCTCGCTCAAATGTAGCGGTTCTCTCTGGTATGTGCTAACCTTGATACCCACACCACCATTACTGTGTTTAGCGATATAGGAAACCCATAGGTCAATCACTTCTGGAGTGGCATCGTATGCTCTGATACCTCTCTTGTGGGTCAGTCTCAAGAAATTCTCCTTCGATTTGGCGTGAACAAAAGGAGCTCTAATCACCGTCCACCTCTCACGTCTTGTTGGCAATGGGAAAACACCAGTGACTGGGATATCTAGATAATAAGCGGCTCTAAGGGCAAAGTCACCAAGAAAGTCCAAGTTCTCATGGTCATACGCTCTAAACTGGATTTCGGCAACCAGGTCACCATGGCGCCTTTCGTGGCGGAGAGGTGCATAGTAGTTTAGTTCGACATTCACTGGGAATGGGGAGTTGATGGTTTCATTGACCACTTCTGCCGTGAGGACTCTTGGGTTGTATTCGATGGGGTTGGTCGCGCCCGTGGCGGCGCCGCCTTGTGGTGCCTTGAGCTCTGACGAGACATTTGGACTGATTGCACCACGAAAATGCTGGCTCTTAGTCGACAACAAGCGCGCACTGCGTGTATTTCTCGCTATTAGAGAACGGTACATGGCGGACGGTGAGTTGAACAGAGGTTGAAATGGAAACTTTGATGTGTTCATTCGTTCCAAACTTTTTATCTGCTTTTTTTTTCTCCCAAACATCAACCACAACCACCACAGAGTCGGTCACATGAGATCACATGATATCTCCACCATAATTCCGGTGATAGATCACGATGAGTTAGGAAAAAAAAAATTACAACACACACAAAGACAGAGAGACAGATACAGATAGAGACTTCGTTGAGACACACACCACCAAAGGAATGGGGAAAAGTAGTAAAGACAAGAGAGATTTATACTACAGGTAAGTGTGTGCTTGGGAAATAGCATAATTGTGGGGATCAAAATCATTGACATTTCAACAGAAAGGCCAAAGAGGAAGGATGGAGAGCCCGTTCTGCTTTCAAACTTTTACAATTGAACGACCAGTTTCAACTGTTTAAAGGAGTGAGACGAGTGGTTGACCTGTGTGCTGCGCCTGGATCCTGGTCGCAAGTACTATCCCGCGAGCTATATGAAAACAACAGTATGGATTCCGAAGCTGCGCCGCCAAAGATTGTCGCTGTTGATCTTCAACCAATGGCACCAATCAACGGTGTAACCACGTTACAGGCGGACATCACACACCCCAAAACGTTCACCAAGATACTTGAGATATTTGGCGGCGAGCCTGCCGATTTTGTATGCAGCGATGGTGCTCCCGATGTCACTGGGTTGCACGATTTGGACGAGTACATCCAGGCCCAACTGATTTTGGCCGCGCTGCAACTGACGACATGTCTGTTGAGAGAAGGTGGTACTTTCGTCGCCAAGATCTTCCGGGGAAGAGATATTGATCTGATGTACTCCCAGCTGGGCCATTTGTTCGAGAAAGTGATATGTGCCAAACCCAGATCCTCTCGAGGCACGTCGCTTGAAGCGTTCATTGTGTGTCTTGGTTACAAACCCAGTGCTTCTTGGAAGCCAACATTGAGCATGAACACCTCCACCGAGGAGTTTTTCCAAGGTGCCGACATTGGTCGGTATGAACTCAGGGATGATTTAGAGTACGTCGAGGAGAAGCGGGAAGTTGCACCGTTCATTGCGTGTGGCGACTTGTCCAGCTACGACTCGGATGCAACATACACCCTTGACCCAGATGTCCCAAGGGTGAGCTTGGACCCCGTCCAAGCTCCCACTGCTCCTCCATACAAGAAGGCCTTGGAGCTCAAGAGAAGAGGTGAGATTAGACGATGAACCTATGGACGATTGGATTGCTCTTGCTCCACTGATTATTAATATTAATATTAAAACTTAAACGACGACCACTGGTCTGATCCATCATGTCATGTTTTCCTTCCCTTTCGCGAAATATTTTTCTTTTCTTTTCTTCTTTTGTCTCATGATAGCGCGGACTTTTTTTTGTGAGTTTTTGCTTTAAAAAGGCTGCAAGATTGCCAAAATCCACACAAAACGTTTTCTGCCAACAACAACCATCAACAAAGCGACCAGAAAGCGCAGCATCGCAGCGATAGAAAAGCAGGAAAAAACACACAATCACACACACAATCACAATGCACAAAGCAGCAGCACAGAGTGAAGCGGCGGCGACCAGTGGTGGTACGGAAAACAGCCTGGCAGTAGAGCACCCGCCACAGGCATGCAAGACGCCAGACCCATTGGCCGGGCTATCGTTCCAGCCACATATCCGAAGAAGATCGAGCTCGAACTATCTCACTTCCCTCATGACAAACCACTTCCAGACAGCACACATTGCCAAAGTGAGTCCACCTATTTCGCCTAATAGAGAAGAAGGCGGGTTCATATTCAAGAGGGACTATGACATGTCGAGTGACCAGGTTGGGGTATCACCAAGCTTGACGCCGCCATCAGACCCGGACCTGTCGAGGTGGTCTTTGGAAGGTTCCAAGAGAAGGCTGCAGCGCGGCTCAATTGACCTCTCACACGAAAAGGAGTTTGATAATGACCTGTGCATTCAGTACGGGAGGGATGGATTGACACATAGCCACCACCACCGCCGCCACCAACAGCAACAGCAACAGCAACAGCAACATACTGATAGCAAGTCCGAGCCTCCACATCCCCATACCCACAGACCTTCAATCTACCACTCAAACCAGTCTGACTGCAGCACGTCGTCTGAAAACAGTGACCCTTGCCCTCCTCCTCGTCGCACATCGACATTTGATTATGATGAATTCAAGAGAAAAATGCAACACGACTGATACTACCCCTATGATTTTATGTCCTACGATACGAGCAAACACACAAATACATTCACACACACTCACACAACAAGACTTTAGTATGCGCCATGTCTATATTTTTAGTGTCTCTAGGTGTCTCCGTGTTTCTGAAGGTAGTGTAGGAAATAGTTGTAGTACAATCCTTGGTTTCTTGGTTTTCTCTTGTCACCACCATACAAGGAGTTTCCCAACCTTAACCAATCTCGACACTCACTGCACTTCACATGGTAAGTTTGGAAAGACCGTCTTGCCCTCAGAATGAATAGGCATCTTGGAATAGGGAGAAGCAATGTCTTGTTGAGCTTTTCAATGCTCAATACGCCATGGGAGAATGCCAAGTGAGTGTTGAAGTCCAAACTGGGAACCCAGTTCTGGCCTGAACAAAGTCGACAGAGATACTGTGGTTTCAATGGCGTAGTCCCACACACAGTCCGTCTTCTGGAGTATCTATAGTGCCTGAAGTTGTCATCTTTCGAACCTGAAGAGTTGGGACACCGCTTATTCTTCGAGTACGAATATGTCTTATCGTTCACAACAGACTTGTTCAAAAGATGGTGCTGGAAAACTCTGGGAGGGATCACATCACCACAACACGCTTCGCTCAAATCTTTGTAGAATGTAATGTCACCATCTTGTAAGCTTAGTAACTCTGGTGTCACAATGAGAGAGTCGTCCATGCTGGCAGCACGAGTGTCTTTGTATTCTGGCTGATCATCCAAGATCAAGCTGCCATCACTTAGTGGATCTTCATAGTCATAGTCGTAGTCATTTTCATACTCGTCTCGGTGCAGTCTCAAGCAGTCGTCAGTCTGCTGCTCAAATAGTGCCTCAATATTCTTAGAATGAGCAGTTACATTCTCTTTATCCTCTAATAGCAACATCTGTGAGAACCTGTTAGACAAAGAGTCGTCCCAGCCCGGCCCGCCGGTGCTCATCTCATACTCAACGATTGGCGCACTCTGCCCAGGTGGCTGTGGTGATTTCTGTCTCGACTGGATCTCTATATTGCCGGCCCCGTTTGGCGCACTTCTTGAATTACTCTGGATCACGTTGTAGCCCGAGAGCTCCTTCTTGAATGGGTTATTCTTCCTCCTCATCTTCATGGGTTGATCAATCCAACAAGAATCCGAGTCAACCATCCATGCAGGTGTCTCTGGAAACCCACTAGAGTTAATCAACGCCTCTCTCTCCTCCAAGCTCATTCGGGATTCCTCAAACTTGTAGTTTTCTAGCCAATCATCAATGAACTCCTCCTCCATCTCTAGAAATATAATATAGGTAAGAAAAGATAGCAGCAAGTCCCAAGCAACAAATTCAGTAACCTATACACACAGACACATTTCAAACGTAAACGTAAACATACAACAATTTAAACGAAACTGATGGTCTGAATGTATTCTAGACCTTAATTGTGTGCGTACACAACGTTTTTGTGGGTTTGGCCAAATTGGGATATTTGTGTGTGTGTGTGTGTGTGTGTAAGCTTCCTGGTCTCGAGGTCTGGCTAGAAACCAACCTTACATCATCATCATCATCATCTTCTTCTTCTTCTTCATCATCATGTTGAAAAGTGTATATATTTATTTATACCGGTAGACGGGCTGGACGCAATCATAGTTTAATGTCACAACCACAAGAGTCCACAGTGCACTTGCAAGTGCCGATCGCACATTTACAGCTTGCACTTCCGCAATCTGTGCAAACACTGGCAGCTGTTTTGCTGGAAATGATCTGTGATATTGGGGCAGTTATAGACTGGATTGAGCCAGCAACCTTTGCAGCTGGACTGGAGGTGGAGGCCTTGGTTTGGTTGGACTTGGAGCAACAGGACATTGTAGTTAGGAATAAAAGGTGTGTAGAGTTATAGAAAACAAGAGCTGAGTCTCGAATGATCCTTCTGCAGAGGGAGGCCTTTTTATACCTCTTGAAGAGATTTCCTAAACCAGCTGGTCCGCGACAAGAGACGAACGATAAGGGTTTATTAGTTTATCCAAATCGGGAAAGACGATGCGCCTGCATAGGGCTTTGATCTGATTTTTTGATTGATTAGTCACCAATTATATCATCAAGTCACGTGCATATTTGAGAAACAAAAACCAGGCCACAGGGTAACTCATTTTGACAGAATTCGGTAAATTTCGCGAATTATTGTTTTCCAGTGGTGTTTTTTTTTTTTTGTTTTTTTTGTGGTAAACTAGTTGAAAATAGGGAGCTTTCAACTGGCTGTTTTGTCCTAACAAACAAACAACAACCAAAAAGTCAACGCATCCAGATGCTCAGATCCCGCATTTTGAAGCGTACACTGGCCACAGTCACCGAGGTGAACCCTAACAGGGTGCACGGTGGCTTGAAGGACCAGGATCGTATCTTCCAGAACCTCCACGGCTACTATGGCGCCGACTTGGCCAGCTCTCAAAAGAGAGGTGATTGGTATAAGACCAAAGAACTTGTTTTGAAGGGAGATTCCTGGATCATTGACCAGATGAAGCAATCCGGCCTTAGAGGTCGTGGTGGTGCCGGTTTCCCTTCGGGCCTAAAGTGGTCTTTCATGAACCCACCGGGCTGGGAGAAGAATGAAGGCCCAAGATATGTCGTTGTGAATGCCGATGAAGGTGAGCCTGGTACTTGTAAAGATCGTGAAATCATGAGAAAGGAACCACACAAGCTTATTGAAGGTTGTCTGTTGAGTGGCCGTGCCATGAACGCCACTGCTGCGTACATTTATATTCGTGGTGAGTTCTTGGAGGAGTATCTGGCTCTTGAGAAGGCCATTAAGGAGGCATACGCTGCTGGTTTAATTGGGAAAGATTCATGTGGCTCGGGCTACTCCTTTGATGTCTACGTTCATAGAGGTATGGGTGCCTACATTTGCGGAGAGGAGACGGCCTTGATTGAATCGCTTGAAGGTAAGCAAGGTAAGCCTAGATTGAAACCACCATTCCCTGCTGCCGTTGGTTTGTTTGGAAGACCATCTACTGTCACCAATGTTGAAACTGTTGCAGTCGCTCCAACGATCTTGAGAAGAGGCCCTGACTGGTTTGCTGGGTTGGGCAGAGAGAGAAACACCGGTACAAAGCTATTTGGTATTTCCGGCCACGTTAACAAGCCATGTGTTGTCGAGGAGGAAATGTCGATTCCTCTCAGAGACCTAATTGACAAGCACTGCGGAGGTGTCATTGGTGGCTGGGATAACCTACAAGCAATCATCCCTGGTGGTTGTTCTGTCCCATCGTTGACCAAGGAAGCCTGTGAGACGGCGTTAATGGATTATGACGGCTTGAAAGAGGCTGGCTCATCACTTGGTACCGGTGCGGTTATCGTTATGGATAAATCCACTGATCTCATTAAGGCCATTGCAAGGCTGTCACGTTTCTACAAGCACGAGTCTTGTGGTCAGTGCACTCCTTGCCGTGAAGGAACAACTTGGCTATCAAAGACAATGGAGAGATTTGTTATTGGTGATGCCCAGCCAAAGGAGATTGACATGATTTTGGAGGTCTCAAAGAGACTGGAGGGTCACTCCATTTGTGGTCTGGGTGATGCAGCTGCCTGGCCAGTACAAGCCCTCATCAAGAACTTTAGACCGGTAATGGAGGAGAGAATGGCCCAGTTCCAAAGTTCAGTTGATAAGAAGGTTGAGTTTGGTGGCTGGACTGAAGGAGCTACCGTCAAGGATGGTGTTGTCCATGGGATTCCTCATCACTTCCACCACTAAAATCTGTTCTCGCAGTTATTTATTCTAACCATTATTTATTTTATTTATTCAGTCCCCCGACCCGCACCTCGTTATTTATTTATTTATACTAACTGGTATATTATGCGAATACATGTCAGTTCAAACAGAATAGCTTCTATCTAAAGATTCCCTACCTACAGTCCAGCCATGGGACTAGCAGGAAAACAACGACATCTATACTGCTACTTTCCAGTAAAAACAAGTGATGTATCTATTAAGTAAAAAGCTATATTGCCGTAGGACAAGCTCTAGATTCTGGAATCTTCATCGTCCTTGTGATCCAAATCCTGAGATTGTTGGTAGGAAGGAGGAGCTCCATGCCAGCTAATCTTTCCTTTATCATTGAATGAGGCATCCTCATCACTGATATCAATGATCCCTTTGAAACTTTCAATCTCTCTGGTGGACAATCCCATCGAGTCTCTTGGGATCCACAAGAATGGCGTCTTGGCACTTACCGCAGGGTAGTCATATGCATGCTTAATCACCTCAGGATCCACAGATTCATCGGGTGCACTAAAGCCGTAAATATCAGGGATTCTGGTCTTGGCCACCTTGTAAGAAGAATAAATATGTGGCAAGAAGAACCTCTTCCAGAACGGAGCTGGTGGCACCAGAGACGTGTCACCATCGGCCAACAAAGGAACATCAGAACCATACTGGGTGTTCTCCAATGAAAGTTCATTCAAATCCTCCAGTGGTATACTGTTCGTAGCATTATTAGTATTATTGACAAAACTGGAGTCCTCTGAAAGTCTTTTGGCCAAATAAGGTTTTAAAGGTTGTTGGCCATTTGGACAGTATGAAGGTGTTTCTGATTTACCATCCAACGGCTTCATGGTGTCAATTGGCACCACGTTGATCAATGTACCGAATGCATTATTCAAATTGAGGTTGATAAAGACGGTGAGGGCAATAATCACAACTTCAATGGCAAGAGGACCCCAAGCTTTGGAAACAGCAAACAAACCCAGCAAACAGATCTGTCCTAAGTAAAGGCCTGTCAATGTCTGAAACAAGGCTTTTGGATAGTGCTCTCCTCTAGAGTCTGGAGCCTCGGCAAAGACATATGTCAAGTTGTATAGATACGCAACATAGGCCAAGAAGAATCCCAAGGATGCAAATAGTAAGACAAAAGGCGAAATGATGGCATAAGTGATGGATATCACAGCCAAGTTGGTAAAAACTGGGAATAGTGTTCCATACTGAACAGATCCCAATCCGGTGAATCTTTTCCACTTCTTTCTTGGAGTGTTGTCCAACAAGAAACTGAACAGGTAGTAGATAATCAAGGGAACAATTTGAGCCAACACACCAGATGCTAATGTGAATCCTTGCAAAATAATGTAAGAGATGTAGAAGTTGGAAGCCTTGGGTAGATTCTCGGACAAAATCTTCATAACACTGGTTGGGTTTTCGATAATTTGAGTCACAGTGGATGCAGCAGATGAGGAAACCGTCGTGACCAAAAACACCTGGAAGACCAAGAATGCAAAATAAGACGACTGAGTAAAGTGTTCCACGTGTTGGGCAGATGGTGCACCGGAAAGTTTGGCCATACCTCTGATGAAGATAGGCAAGACAGCCATCAAGATAGCCAACAGTACAGTTGGGAGCAAAGAAGTGATAATACCCAATAGCTGATCTGGAAGGTGGTAAATAAATCTCAAACCTGGCAACTTGTTAGTCAAGTAAGTCAAGTTGGAAATCATACCGACAAATGCGACAGGAATAGACCAGAAAATCAAAAGAGCAATGATTGCACCAGTGGCAGCGTACTTTCTAACAAGTCTTTCCCACCAAAACATTCTCATGTTAAACCAGAAAATATCACCGGATGCCAAACCAATGTAACGCGGGCTCATATGCAGTGCAGTGTGATGTGAAACAGCTTGAAAGGCCATCTGTGCAGAGTACTGGGAGTCAAATTCGACAAAAACGGAATTCATTGGTTTGCCCTCCTTGTGTTTGGCTTGCAATTGGTAAACTTCCTTGTTCAACTCTGGTAATTGCTCTTTGGCATAGTCAATAGTGTCAACTTTCTCACCAATCAAGAATTTTAATCTGTGTGTTGGTCTATTTTTGGCGAGGTACTCATCGATGTCTTCAATGCTGACTTCTTTCCCCTTTTTGTCCATCTTGAGTTTGTAAGACGTGGCAAGTTTCAACAACTTTGTTTGAGCACATTCCAACTTGTTTGCCAAATCATCTCTTTCCTTCACCTTGTCAGCGATATTCACTGCACCTCTGGCGATCCAAACATGTTGGACGCCATCGAACAATTTACCGAACTCAGATTCGCTGAGGTATTGCTCTGGCACTGTTTGAAACAACACCACTCTTGAGCAGAGCTTCTTACCGTATCTTGGGGAGGATAACACGGCCTGTCTGATTGAGGTGTAGAAGATCAGCTCTCTGTAGACCACGTAGAGAACCGCTAGATAAAAGAACAAACTGAGTATCGCATGGGCATAGTACTTACTATTGTCTCCAACATTGGCAAAAGTGAATCTATTGAACCCACTCTCACCAGAACCATTAACCGCGTTGACTGGGAGGAGGATTGGGAACAAGATGAGCAGTGAGCAAAAGCAGACAGTTGAAATCAGGATCAAGTACCTGATAAAAAAATAGCCATCTAAACCAGCCTGTCTGATTATAAAGTTGTCACTCTTCTTCAAAAGAGGTATAAACCACTGCCAGATACCTGACGGGAGCGGCTCTGGTTTTTTCTCATCATTGATTAAGTCAAAGGATGACTTTGGTTGGTAAATACGAAGAAACTTTAGTCTGAAAAGGATAAAAATCGCCAAAAAGACACCAAACAAGACACTGTTGGTGACTAAAGCCGTAGTGACCTGCTGCGTGGATGTAGATCTGATCTCAGTCGAGTTCACTGAGGACATGGCTGAGTGTGCTCACAGCTGGTTTGCAGGGCGGCAATTGGGAGCTTCTTAAACAAAGAGGACAACAAACGAATAAAAACAAAAACAAAAACAAAACAAAAACAAAAAAAAACCAGAACGTTTCACAAAACAATTTTTTTTTAGGTTTTTCTTTTAGGTTTTTTGGCGTAACTTTAATATCCGTGTCGTGTCTTAACCAGGAAATCTTGCGTTTCTGTGCATCTAAGGGAATATTGTGAAGTTCCTCGAGATTTCAGTGTCGCCAGCCAGCAGCTTTCAACCACAAAGACTCCACTACCATATAGCTACCAGTTTCCTCACCATCTTCTAGCGGTTTCTCTCTTTATATATATTTATTGTATATTATCCCTGCTGGTGAATTTGAAAGATGAGAGAAAACAGTTTTAACCGGGTCTTCGTAAAGTCCGCTACCGGTTGTTTTGCTGCAACTCGACGCCGTACCTGTGTTCACAGCCTCATAAGAGACAAGACCAGTTAGTTAGCAGTACAATATCAGCAGAGCTTGGAATGTATTAGGACTGGGGCTCTAACTATATGACTCGGGAGAATGATTGCACCAACGGAAGTCGAGTCAAAAACAGAAACACACTAATACGTCCGACCCCCGATATATCGGATCTGAAATCTGCATTATGACAACAAGCCCAGAAATCACATCTCGGTGGTGTTGACACAGTAACATACCTGTGAGTATATATATTTATGTATGGCATTTAGGAGTAGTACACTTTTTCAACTGATGGAGGAATTTGTGCGTCGTCTTTAGCCTGGCCAACGATTTCAGAGATGTTGATACCATCTGACTGGTAGCCGTTAGTGGACTTCAATGTAGTGTTGACAATAACCGGGATCTTCTCACCCACCGCCTTGTCTTCAATAAGTTTTTTCCAAGACTCGTGAGAGTGCTCAATAGTTTCAATGGTCTTCTGCACATTCAAAAACTCACCACTGAAGCCAAACTTATTCTCATCCTTACCATCTGGGATTTTGTAATCCCTGAACCACGTTCTTGTGGCCTCTAACAGACCTGGACACTTCTTGAAGACATCATCGATATCATTCAGTTCTGATGCCAATTCATCTTGACTGTTGATGACAATAACTTTCCAGTCAAGTTCGCCGTCATCAATCAGCGCCAGAGATCCCAGGATCTTGGCTTCATAGACATCACCAATTTGGGCAACCTTGGACCCGATCTCACAAACATCAATGGGGTCGTTGTCTCCTTTGTATCCGGTATCTTTGTCAACAACAGTTGGGTCGTCCCAAGTCTGTGGAATGGCACCATAGTTATGAATATAGCCCTTGAAGGGGAACAAGTTCTTCACAAAACGAGGTTGACCCTTCTTGATGTCTTGTGTGATTGGATTAAACGGTATTTCCTTGTTGATCTCAAACTTAGCATTGCTCCATCTCGGAATTTCAACCAAAATGTTCACTGTCTGTTTCTTCTTGATGAGATTCAGAGGAATGTCGTGGAAAAAGGAACCCACTTTTCCATTCGAGAATTGAAGGTATGCCTTGAAGTCTGCAGTGTACTTCGAGCCTTCTGATACAGTGGAAAAGCCGGATGTAAGTTCAAGTGGTATTAACACTCTAGACTTAAGCAGTCTTCCTAGCTGAGAATTCATCATTCTATCCTTCCCACCAACAGTGCAAAGACCAAATGAATATTCCCTATAGTGTAGACAGATGAGCAAGAAAGGAAATGAAGAAAAAAACCTGTGTCATGTGACTAGTATAGAAAAATAAAAATATACAATTCCGGTCTTTGTTTTGCCTTCGGAATTCGTTTTCTGTTTTGTATATTTTTTTTTTCCGTAGGTTTCCTTCTTTACTCCCAAAAGGTAAACAAACAAAGGAGTATAAAGCCACTGCCGCTACTGCCAGCATCAGCCTTTCGTTCTTCTTTGTCTATTTGATCCCTCACTCATGTCACTGGCAGCTGCTGGGAAGTTTGGCGATGCTTCCAAACCTGCTGGGCAATGCGATTGGTCGTTCGATCTGGGGCTAAGCATCCTCCAAAGCTCAGAGGAACCCCAACAGTTGGAAGCTCTTGATTCCTTTCTGACAGCCAATGCGTCGGTGCTGTGCAACCCGCTATATCTCAACGAAGACTCACGCGAAGACATTCAGAGTAGCGAGCAGCTCTCAGTCATCAGAGGTGTTAAAGTCAAGGTCACCGAGTCCTTGAGGAAAGAAGCTCTTGAAGTTGCCACACTCTTGAGAACCAGTAAAGTTGAGACCCTGAGATTGCTGTATTTGACAACAAGGAGGACACCAGAGGCTGATCTGAAGAGCGAAATTGATGAGGATATCCGCACGTTGTACATCTCCAACGTATTGAGAGAAAGACAGAAGGTGCTAGAGCTCTCGAGGTATCTGCTCACACACGGCAACTTTCCTGTAATTGGTGACAAGTATTCCCAGAAGTTCTTGGAGAACAGTGACTACATCACCAGCTGTATTGAATTGCTGGACCAGTTGGCATTCCAGCTGGCTACTCAAGATGATGAAAGCAAGTACAAGGACCTGATCACAACAGAGATTGCGTCCACCATCAGACACACTTTGAAACTCCTGCTTTCACTCTTAATCAAAGTATCTACCACAACATCCAACGTCTCCAAGTGGTTCAAATTTTGGGAGAAGAATTCGTTTTTTGAAGACTACAGATCGTTCACGTCAACTGAGACCTACGATGAGATAAAGGGATTGATATCGTTGACCAGTTTACAATTCCTTGGTTTGGATACCACAACAGATTCCTTTGACTCTATGGCTCCGTATGTGAGCGATCCTGTGACACTTCAGGCAATCAATGAGTCACTGACAAATGCACCAGTTGATTCCATTGTCCTATATGCTTGGAGTATCGTTGTGTACACCCTTGCCCCAGAAATTTCAGAAAAGACATTTCAAGATCTTGATAACCTGAGCAGTATATTTGCATCCAAGGCTGCTGAACTGGATGTTTTCACTCAGATTGAGAGTTACCATGACGTTCTGGCCTATGATAATTTCCACAGCGCGGTATTTTCCTCCTTCTTAATCTCTGTTGTGCCGTTCATCCAACTCACTGATAAGATCTCCAAGACATACCTATCTGTCTTACAGAAGGCTCCAAATACATTCATCGAGAAGTTCTTCCTCAACCCCAATACTGACAGGTTACTTCACATTGCCCGGGCCAAGTTTCCAGAACTTGTCACTCCATATTTGAGAATACTCACAATCAACGGTGGTGTTGCCTTTAAAGAACTTTCTTTCCTGAAAACATTCATGAATATCATCTCAAGTGGGAACCTCACGTATGATAATGATACAGATGGTGATACCATTACCTTGAAAGATGGGGTTTACATCAATCCACCGTACGAGCAGAACAAGGATGTGCTGTTGTTCCTTCCTCCACAGACTAAGGGAAAGATTATACCAACAACCGTTGATCAAAACACTGATGCTGTCATTTTCCACTATAATTACAATGGATGGTCATTATTAGGGAGAGTTGTTCAGAATCTGGCTTTTTTTTACAGTGGTGAGGATACTGAGGTTCTTCTTGTGATTTTGGATCTCTTGACAAGTGCAGTTCATTCCTGCGACATTGATACTATCGCTGAGGTTTTTGAAAAGATGTCAGCTTTCCTTGATGACAGTGACATTCTTGATATCATTTTGAAACTATTTGAGCAATCACTACACCAAAGAAATATCCAGGTTCTAGTCAAGATCATCAACCTCTTTTCTGCGTTGGTGTACACTTACCCGCAAATTGTTTGGTCTCATTTAGCACGCTCAGATCTGTTGGAACACACCGGGAGAGGTGGTCTGATCAATACGATTCTTGGGAGTGTTGAGGCAGTCAGTGGTGACTTTGAGTTCACTGTGAACTGTTTGAAGCTTTACAATGAACTTGTGATTAACAGTCTTGTGGGGAACGAGGATCTGCATATCCATAAATCAAACGTATTACCAAGATTCACTTCATTTGCCATCCATGTGTTTGAAAGCTTCAATTACTGGGACTTCAACGAGCCTCACCAAAAGTTCCATATTGCTTCCTTGATTCTTGACAGTTTCACCAAGATTTTGTATTCCAGCTATGGTGTTGATTTGCACACAGACCCAGAAAAGAAGGTTACATCTGCTTTAGCTTCGTCCGCTAAGAAGATTCTTCAAACTTTTACTGTTGCATTGCCTGATGTGAGAGTAATCAAACCTATTTTTGGTCTGCTTGCTGCTGTTGTCAAGCAGCCATCCACATTTGAATCTAGTGGAAAGGTTGGATTTTGGTTCACACAAGCAGTGAGGATCTCGCTTGAGTTCTCCAAGTTGGTCATCTCCATCAGATCACTATTAGGGGCTGAACCATGTACCCTGGAGAGAGATTTTTTTAACAAGTCTACAGAGCTGGTGAGGGCTTACAGCCAACATTTCTCCCTGAGAGCTGATATCCTTCAGTTGCTGACTCAATTGGTTGGAGTCACCTGGAATAGTGAACCTCCATCATTACTATCACATCTTCGTGACTATTACACGAACGTTCTGATGGCATCTTTACGAGCCGACCTCGAGCTCATTCATGATGACATAAAAGTCAAGAAGTTTATCTATTCCTTCTTTTCAGCCGTCATACTAGGTAGGCAGAAGGGGCTATCTATGGCGTTTATCAACGGCTCAGAATACAACAAATTGAAGCAACCATCTCTCTTGGGGGCTTTGAAGAATGATGTCCAGAACCTTGATTATTACCCTGCATCTTTGAGCATCCACCTTGTGGACTCCATTGCTTTTGCTTTGAATTCCTGGTCTTATAATGATGAGAATGGTAACAAGGACTTTATCAAAACTCTTGTTAAGAAGCTATCCACACTTGGTGGTAGTAATGATGAAGATTCTCTTACAGACAACAGTTCCATCATTGAGAGATGCTATGCATACAAATTGAACTCCAGAATTGCTGAAATCTGTGCCTTAATCATATTCACTTCTAAGGAAGATGTCGGTACCAAGCCCATCATTGATGCTTTACAAAACACTGATATTTTGGATTTGATCAAACCACTTTATGAACCTTTTGGCTATCGCCCTTCCCTCCACGCAAATCTGAATAGAAATTTTGAGGAGAAATGGCCAGGTTTGAAGTTGAAACAGTTCGTACGTACGCCTCTGACGGCTGCCACCACGTTTGGTGAAGGTTCTGTCTATGATTTGGGTCTTTTGGATGACATACTGAACCAGAACCCATTCTGGACAGGCTCTGGCTTGACCGAGGGATACAGGTCAGAGGTGATATCTGCCTCGTTAAACTTGCAATATGTGTCTGCCCAAATTGGCGCTGCCAAGTCCTGGGGTGCGCTGCTGACTGCGTATGCGAAGAGACATAAAACACTTGACTCATTCTGGAATGTCATTAAGAAACTGCTGGAAGCCAACATTGCTGAAGGAACTTCAGTGCATCTTTTCAGCGAGGTCTACAGAGTCAGAGTTGAGCTTGCCTTCTTCTTCCTGCATCTCATCACAAACACAAAGAAACTGGAAGATGGGCAGAATAGAGAGATCCTGGAGTTATCGTTGAAGCTGATATGTTCTGCTGACATTGATTTCCTGAGCAAATTGTCCGCTAACGAGTCAGATGTTTACAGACCACTGCTCAGAATTATCTCCAACTCATTGAACGCTGCCTTGGGAGATTCCAAACTGAGTGAACACCTATCAGGCCAGTTGTCTGAGTTTGCCGTGGTTGTCATCGCTAAGGGAACAACGGTACTTCTCGATGCAGTTCAATCAGATATCAACACTTCTGCTATTAATGGCCGGATCGAGGACATGTTTTTAATCATGTCTTTGGTGAAGGGTCTCATTGCGATGAATCCACCTGCGTTCTTCCTTTCCAAGTTGACCAAGTATTTGGTCGACTACAGTACCCTAAGAGCACTCTTGAACACATACTCCAATTCCCACAACTTGAGGGTCGATGAAGAACCAATCTTTGCAGAACTCTCTCTCACCTATATCATTGAACTGATTTCTGTTGATCTCATTGCTGAGCAGTTGATTTCCAACGGTTTGTTCTCGACCTTGGTTGAGAGTCCTATATCCGTACGGGTTCAACAAGGCAATGTTCTTGTGCACATCACACCAAGGCTGCACAATGTCTGGAGCAACGGTCTTCTCGCCATTGTTTTGATCCTGCTGAGTAAGTTTGGAGTGAGACTCTTACCAGAGATTAGTGGGTTTGTCAGTTATTTCTCTAAGCAGATCTACTCCAACACAAAGAGCTGGTCCCAAGAGAGCGTTGCCATCACGTTCCCAGCTCTCCAGGAGACAGAGCAGATCATTCTTCTCCAGAAGGCGTTGCGGAGCTTGTTCCAGGAGTTCACCCAGACCACAACGACGGTGCTGCTGCCAGAATCAGTAGACTCGATTCCTGGTTTTGATAGTGCCCAAGATATGAAGGACCTATCAAAGTCTTTGGTTCATCTGCTTGCCCATCCGAGGTACCTGACCTCAAGGGTCATTCCAACGACGCTGGAGGAACTAAAGATGTTTGAAGGCGATGATAAATTGAGAACGCCATTGGTTGAGATGTTAGTGGCTCAGATCAAGGAATTGAACGATTCGATTAACGGATAAGTATAAATTACACACTTCATTACTTACACAAATGTATATATTGTTCAACTAAAACTTCAGCAATTGCAGGTTGTTTTAAACCTTCTTTCCCAACAACATGGCTCTGAAATCAGAATTGGTTTGTTGAAGTTGCTCATTGGGGCTCTTCTTGCCTTCGAGAATCGGTGAATTCTTCCCCTGCGAAACCTTTGGAGCCACTGGAACAGACAGCCCTCCCTTTGGCTTCCTTCTCAAGGAAGAGGGAATCAACGCTGAACGTTTAGTGGCAACATGCCCCACATCTGTCGTCTTCTGCAACTCAGCCACAGTGGTCAATTGTACTTCGTACTGGTCGGAAATTTTGGCACCTTCTGTTTTAAGTGCAACCTCCCCAGCTTCTTTGGTAGTCGCAAAGACAACAATACCACCACTTGCTCTTGGTTCCAAAATCACGTCCTGCACTTCTCCAAACTGCACAAAGAACTTCCTCAACTGCTCAGTATTGAGGGTTTCCGGTAATCCATTCAATGCAATCACAGAGTTTGAATTTCGGTAGTCCGCCAAAGCTTTCTTCTCTTTCTGCTTCTCCCTCAGTGTCTTCTTCTTCGAGATGGTTACTTCAATGACACGACCTTCAAACGAGACACGGTTCAACTCAAGGGAAGCCACAGCCTCCTCCGGATTTGCAAAAGTGACAAATCCATATCCATCATTCTTCCTCTTGTCATCCTTGCCCTTCTGGCTTAATGGTAAATGGACATTCTGCACCGTCCCAAACTTCTCAAACAGCTCTCTCATTTTCAAGGCTGTAACTTTGTAGAAATCAAGTTTCCCAACAAACACCTCTCTACCTTCTTCTGCCGCGCCACTTCTATTCTGTTTCGAGGTGGGATCTGATATTTTCACAGTGAGCTTGAATCCATCAATTTCGCGTCCATTGAAGTCACCAACGGCTAACAATGCAGCATCAGTATTAGAAAACTCAACGTAGCAGAAGCGCCTACCAGGATTGAATTTCAATGATGGTACTCTCACATTGATGACTTGGCCGCACTGGGAGAAAAGCCTTTCAAGATCTAGCTGGGTGAAAGTTGGTGGGAAGTTAGTGACCCATATAGTGTTTTTTGTCAATCTCTGAACCCGCAACTCTGAACCACCGAGGCGCTTGTAATCTTTTGTCAGTGCCTTGAGTACATCTTGTTCATTGGTGAACTCCAAGTGTGCTTGTCTTGAGTGTTCTGAAGAGGCGGGGGTGATGAGTCTGGATTCATAAATTTCACCACAGTCTTTAAAAAAATGGAGGAGTTGCTTCTCGGATATGTGATCAGGAATATTACTGACAGCCACGGTAAAGAGTTCTCTGCATCTCGTTGGGACTGTTTTCCTCTTTTTGGCAGTGTCCCAATTATCATCAGCAGCATCCATGGCCGCTGAATCATTCCGTCTCTTGCTGTTTGACTCATGTGCATCCTCCTCCTCGTCATCTTTTTCAATCTCTTCAGCAGCCATCTGTTGCTCAAGTCTCATCTTTGCAATATGTTTGTTCTTTCTGTTAATCTTAATGGCAAATGATTTATAATCAATGTCATTAAACGCTGCAAATCTTTGGTATTCCTCAACAATTCGCTCCGGCCAGTCCATAAACTCGCATTTATTCAGAGCCGCATTCAAAACCCTGGATGCTGAATCGATGTCCCCATTCTCTCTCTCAAAATAGTATGAATTCAACCAAACCTCTGCATGTTGAGGGTATGCGTCAGTGAGAAAACGAAGATATCTTCTTGCTTCACTAAGAAGCCCCATGCCCTCAAAGCACCTCACAATAAATCTCTCGACTGAATGGAAAGGATCCATCTCCGAATGCAAAGCTTTTTCGAAATAATCTTGAGCAAATGTCGCTGGATCCTTCAGTTTGAACAATATCCTTAAATGCGCTACAGCTAGCTCCTTCCACTCGCTATAATCACATTCAAAGTTCCCAAGAAAATAGAGCATTCTTGGTTCAATGCTATCAAAGATGCTGTCATTATACCTTGTTGGAATTCCTCTAAGAATTTCAGTGTATGGTTGTGGTCTGTATGGGAAATGTTTTAGATATCGGCTCAGGTATGTCAACATTTCCAAGTTATTATCAACCTTCTCGTGATACTCGTCAAAAAGTACCAAGAATGTCTGCCAGATATCAATATCATCAACTTCTGCGATCGCATTCTCGAATATGGCCAGCAACTCCTTGGCGTTTCTCTCCCTCTTGGGTACAGATTCTGCGAGTCTGAGCAGACTCAGCCATTGTGATTTCTTATCCTGATGATCACGATAGGGAAGTATCGCCGTCCTCGCATAAGTCAACTCCCACTCCTGTTGGCACTCCTTTGTTGTATTGTAAACTTTGCTAGCATACAGCATTTCTTTGTCGTAATCTTGAGGAAACCACTGAGAGATGAAATGAGAAAACTCCTGGAATGTTTCATCAATCTGTCTGTGTTTGATTTGGAGTCTTTTAATATACTGAGTTTTCAATGCCTGTAGTTTTTGCAAGGACAATGATGCCGAGTCACCATCGTTCTTAATGAACTCGATACCCAGATGGAAAAGCCCTTGGCTGTGCTGGAAGTCATAGTTTAAAGAACGATGAATCACTTCTTCGAACCGATCTTCGCTATCAACAGTGTCATTCTGGATAAGAAACTTGAGGTAACTAGTAATGAAGTCTGGGCTTTGAAGATCAGCTAGGAGGACCTTATACCACTTAAGTTTCCATCCGTCTCGACTTTTGTTATCAGAGAGCGACGCAATTGCTTGAAGCCATTCGTCTCTCTCCGCCCTAGTCAAAGTGTACAACTTGGCCAGCTGTTCGTACAAAACAACAAGCAATCCGGGATCCGAGCTCACACCATCAATAACTGCAATGAATGCGCTCCTGTCAAGGACATTGACTTCACTAAGGAGTTCCTTTGCTAAATCAAGGTCTTCTTCACTCATATATAGCCGCCGCCAAATGAATCAGTCTAAAAAAAAAGTAAAACAACAAAATAAAAAATTACAAACACAAACACAAAAGCTAAAAGGCCCCAAAGAGGAAGTCTACTGTACTAGGCAAATTTCGCGCAATGGCCTGAGACTGGTGCGCGAAATCTGGGGAAGAAAAGGCAAAAAAAAAGACCTAGAAATTTTGCATTGCCGATGGACCAATAGGAGCGCATGAAAAGCTGGAAAAGCTCGGCCGGTTCCCGGATTAGACCTGTCAAAAGTCAAAGTTCGTGATAAAGATGACCAAATCAAGAAGTGCGCTTGTAAAACCAGAAGGAGGGGAATTACAACGGGAAACGGAGAGAAGGACCCTTTGGATATCTGTGTGTAGTGGTGGTACCAAAGGCAGGCTCATAAACACCAAGCTCAGAGACACTACTGGCTCAACCCTAGAAATAATAAATAAAATAAACAAACAACAAGGGAAACAAAGTCATGTAGTTAGCAATCTTTTGACTGGTTGTTTCGCCCGCCGCTGTGCGTGTGTTTCGAAAACGAACTGCCTGCTGAGTGTTTTTTTTTTGGTCTGGGTTTCTGTTATCTGCATAAAAACTGTACACGCGGCAGCTTACTTCCGCAATCGGCCTCGCGACTCACACAGCATAGTTTCCCTTTTCTCTCATTTTTTTATTTTTTTTTCTTTTGCCGTTTGGTGTGTGTAAAGGCTGGTAGCCCCCTCCATTAGGTAAGCCCCTGTTTGTGTGTAGTGTGTGACCTGACTGTGGTTCCTTGTGGCCGATCATTCAGGCCACTGACTGCCACTGTCACACATCCCTGCCCCCCTAGGCGAGTTCTGAGGGTGTGTGCCACCAACTCCGGCCTGCGATGTGGAAGGAGCTTGTCCTGCCGGACCATGCGCTGCCAGGGGGGCCACGGCGGACCAACCACCAACTCCTCCCCCAGCAAGTGTAGGAGACCGGCTCCTTTTTCCCCCAGGTATGTGTCTCGTACCAGTAATGCCGCCAGTTTTTTCCTCTTTTCTTTTGTGTGATGATGTATTTTTTTTTTTTTTTTTTCAAAGACATACTGGTGAATATGGTTCGGGTACACATAAGGGAAAATCTTTTTCGGGAAGTGTACAAATGACTTATTGAGCAGCATCCCCCAGAACAAAACAAAAACAAAAACAAGAATCACCGTTTCCGTTTCCGTTTCCGCTTCCTCTCCCTTTTACACAGAGACTCTCTTGTTGTTCTCATTCTTCATTCCTCTTCTTGCAGTACGCTCTCTTTCTCCATATACCTGTCAGTTGATTGGACTTGAGCGAAACCGGCTTTGCGGGATACATAAAGATATCACCATCATCATCACACTGATAGAGAGTTGGTAACAGCAGATAATAGTATCACTTCAAGGAGACGACAGACTATACCTACAACCAAGCAGCACGCACGCCGCCACAGAAGGAAGTTCCTCATTCTCACAATAACGAGAACAAATACAAGAACAGGGGAATGAGTAAGGAGACACCCGCTAGCACCATCACCAGCGGCTGCTCTGTCAGCTCCTCCAGAGACACCTCGCGCCATGGCTCAGCTGCACATATTCCAATGCAGACGATGCTTTCGCATCCAAAGGATCCCCTCAAGCAGCCCAAGCAGATTCAGCAGTCTGTCCAAGGCTTTGAGCCCATCCCAAAGAAGTCGGCCATCATTAAGACTGACAAACCGAGACCGCACGTCTGCACAACCTGCACTAGAGCATTTGCTAGATACGAACATTTGAAGCGCCATGAACGGAGCCATACCAATGAAAAGCCTTTCCAGTGCGCCCAGTGCGGACGCTGCTTTGCCCGCAGAGACCTCGTCCTAAGACACCAGCAGAAACTCCATGGAGGCACCGGCAAAGAAACTGTCAAGGGCAGCATCATCACTAACTATGGGAACAAGGAGGTATCCCTGCCTACGGCAGCTAGCAGCAATGTCATTGTGAATGACTTTGTGTTTAAGCGCGGCAGAAAGAACAGCGCTGCTGTTGCTGCCGCCAATGCCAACACTGCCAACGCAACTGCCAACGCAACTGCAATGACAGGCGGTGCTAAACACCACGATGGTTCTCCTTCTGTTGAGACCACGTCCAGCATTGATACACAAGAATCCTTGTTTCCCGCTGAGCACTCTCTCACCACTTACCAGCCAAAGAGACCCCGTTTCAACTCTTTCTCAGCTTCAAGTGCTCTATCCTACACCAAGGACGGCTCCAAACTTCCTCCTGTTCCTGAACCAGAGGGACCACATCAAGTTGGGTTTGCCACCCCACAGTTTGCCGCAAAAGATATTCCAATGATTAGTAATGGTAATGTCGACCTGGGATCCCTGGGGCTGGGATTTGACATTGATGAGTTCAGTCTGGATACACAACAGCACTCTCCTCCTGCACATCCAAGTGGACAGCACCAGCACAGTCAAGCACAGACACCAAGATTTGACTTTATGGCAAGCGAGTACCTCTACACTGGCGGGTCTCATGGGTTCACTCCAAAGGAAGAATTCAACCCTTTTCTACCAATAACAGCGACAACAACAGCAACAACGACATCATCATCGTCGTCGTCCAACAAGCGCCAACGCAGAGCTAACAACTCAGCAGCCGATACGCCTGTTAATCCACTCGATATCACATCGAACTCACCCACAGCAGCGTCGTCCAGTGTCGCCACTGCTGACTCCAATGGCACTGGGTCCACAATACCTACAGACACTGGCTCAACAGGGGTCGATGACTTTATGGGTGGATCATCGCCAGAAGATTGGCTCGAGGAGTTTATCAGAACACCATTTGATGCGAACTTTGGTAGTGTCAGAAACCTGAACGGCATTGGTTTTGGCGGAGTCAGTCCACCAAACAACAGCAACAAAAACAATACCAATACCAATACTAATTCTAATGACAAGACTGACCTCAACATCAACATTGACACAGCTAGCCATAGAGCATTTCATCAGAGCCCATCTACAGTGCTGCCATCCTCTGTGTCGCCAAACAATGAGTTCAGTCCTTCTGGTTCAGTTCCTGGTCGCACCCCAGTAGCCCGCCAACGATCAATCACATCTGCCTCGCCATCGAGCGTATCTTCGAATGGTATCCCATCTCTTTTCAGATCAAGACAACTAGACCTCTTCCACGCAGAGGTTGAAACAGACCAATCTGACCTCAAGTTGTTCTCACATGAACTCCGTGAACAGATCCTCAACTTGAATGGACTTGGGGATTCGCAGTTGCCCTCACTGGATGAGCTGAATAAGTACGTCTACCTCTTTAAAACGGAATTTGACAAGTACTTCCCCTTCATCCACCTCGAGACCCTTGTGCCCTCCCTGGACAACTATCCTCTCCTTCTATCTATCGGGGCCGTGGGAGCTCTTTATGGCTTCCATTCAACACACGCGATGCTCATGTTTAACATTGCCCGTTTTAGAATCCACGAGTTTCTTGAGCGTGAGAAGAAACACTTCAAGAACGACATTGGCCAACAACCTTCAAAGGATGCGTACTCGAGCAGGGCCAATTCGGTTCCGATTTGGGTCTACCAGTCAATGGTGTTGCTCATCTTTATCGGGATCTTCAATAATGACCTCAGTGTGACCCAAACGATGGCGATATTTTTGAATTCTTTGATTGAGCTCGTTAAGATCACGGCCCTGAACCATCCATTGGAGAATTTCCTGACTCCACCTCCAGTTTTGAGTGAGGTTGGAATTGTTTCGGAGGACATTAGGAGACAGAATTTCAATTACTTCATCCTGGCCCAGACGAGAATCAGAACATGTCACACGATTCTGCTCGTTTCCAACCTGTTCACCTCGTTGATTGGACTTGATTGCTCTTTGCATTCAATCGATTTGAAGTGTGGTATCCATTGTAAATGGGAAGATTTATGGAAGAGTGCGGACTACCAGCAATGGTACCGCGTTCTTGATGAGCGTCGTTATACAATCGACTCCAAGTTTGCCCTTGTTGAGCTGTCCAACGGTAGTGACTCCTACACCAACTGTCTTTCCTATCTCACCCTGAACAATTTTGTCTTGAACGACGATGAGCAATTAAAGAAGAAGTTCCAAATGAAGACCTTGCTGAGTTTATTGCTATCGATTCATGAAAAGATCTCATTGGAGCGTGTTGCGTTAAAGAATGAGACCAATGGTGTCATTGCTGCTACAAAATGGAGAATGAATGCCAGACCAGTCATTGAGAGCCTTATCAAGAGTTGGGAATCACTATACATCAAGAATGGTGGAGTCTTTTACCTCAACAATGAACAGAGTCTGCAGGCCATTTACAAACACACTCCTGTCTTGAGGTTGATTCTCCCGTTGCTTTCATTAGCCAAGATTAGAAAGTGTGTGAACCTGACCTCAATTATTGAGAAGATTTGGCAGAAGGACTGGCCAGGAATGAACGCGAATTTACAGGAACTGAGAGATGATCCAGAGGCATTGAAGGACGCTACTAATTATGCACTGGATATCGTGAAACTGTGGATTGATTATGTGTCCATTCACCATGATGCTGAGAAGACCTCTTTGAGAACTCCCGTCTTCTTCATCACCTGTATCTTCACATCCCTTCTCATCATTGCTGAGTTCCTGCTTTCAATAGAGAAGAACTCGGCAAATGTACACCAGCTCAAGTACGGCTTCCTCAATGCCAATGAGAGAACCCTGTGGCTTAGATCTGAAATGGTGTTCAAAAAGATCGAGAACTGTCTGATGCTGACCGAGAACAACAAGACATACGCAGAGTTTCTCCGCGTAGAGGCCAAAGGTGCCCTGGACGTTAAGCCGCTGGATGACGAAGTGGCGAAGCGTGCAGTGA
This sequence comes from Barnettozyma hawaiiensis, assembly GCA_003706665.2. Classification (NCBI taxonomy): domain Eukaryota; kingdom Fungi; phylum Ascomycota; class Saccharomycetes; order Phaffomycetales; family Phaffomycetaceae; genus Barnettozyma; species Barnettozyma hawaiiensis. Next base: position 213,325 of record PPLY02000009.1, on the reverse strand, counting down.
ACCCAAACACAGACCTCAACGAGACTGCCCGCGTTATCCAGAGCGCACGACTGTCATCAAGATCATTATACCTTGGTGTCAGAATCCTTGCTGATGCACCAATCTGGCCAATTGCTCTATTGTTTGCGCAGGCGTTGAAGGCGAGAGCAGTGGGTATCTCTAAATCCCAGCCAAACTCACCATTGGAAGCTGGAGCAGACGCTGATGCTGCTCCAGCAGCCATCCCATCACAGAAGTTGTAATCTAATATTGATAAAGCTATACAAAGTATTCGCTCGTCGTGCTTATTCTATTTAATTTTAATTAAGATCCTGGTTGATTCTTCCCAAACGTAGCATAGCATAGCCCTGTTAAAAAAAACTAATTGTATCACAACACCTGGACACCATCTCATCGCCCTATAAAAGATTTTTTTCTTCACCTTCAAAAGCTATCAATTACTGTTTTTTTCTCTTTCTTCAACTTTGTCCAAAAGTTCATCCATCTTATTAGACAGTACGTGATTAAACGCCTGCTTCTATCATGTGGGTTACCGCACTCTTTAAGGATTCTCGGTGCTGATGGGCTAGGGTACAGTTCTTGTATCAGAGTGCTGATGCGTTGGGGGTCTTGAGTGTATGGAGTCTGTGTGGTGGGATTGCGGGACCTTGGTTTTAATATCATCGTGATTCCAGATGGAGAGAAGAAAGCACGCCAATAAGAACCCGTCTGGATCGTTTTCGAGCTGAAAGAGGGGTGTCAGATGGTCTGTACATGCAATGCAACCTGTATACTTTGTAACGTGACAGGCTCACACAATTCAATACAATACAAGACAACAAATTAAACACCTGCACATAACTACACTTTGTACTCGTGAACAGTGTATGCTTATACTCATTTTCATTAAACTACACACATTTATTAGCCATCGCTACCAAACTGACCTTGATGCGGTAGACCCCATTCCAATTTTGATTTCATTTGATTTCATTCCATTCATTCAGTCCTTTAATGTTATAACCCAAGAACGCCTCTAATTATCCAGTAACACCGGCTGCTGTTCCAGCAGCAGCCATCTCCTTCTTCTCCCTTTCTAGTTTTCTCAACTGTGTGGGCGTCAGTCTCTTCTTCTTCGCCACAACGAGCTTTGCCAAACTGGAAGTCAGCTGCTGCTCTTCATTGGCCGTTGCGGAGGTGGTGGTGGCGCTAGAAAGAACGGGCAATCCGTGTGCAATCTTGTCCTTTAATGAGTCGTCATGTTTATAATACATATAGTTCCTTAGGGCCATTATGGGATTATTGGACCTGTGTTACGGATAAACTGACTTCGGTTGGTCTCACTTTAATTAACGATAGCGTTGGAGAGAGAGAGCGCAGGCAGCCATATTGCCTATATATAAAGATAAGTAAGTGAAAGCGTGTTTTTGATTTCTGTGTTGTGGTGGTGGTGAAGAAAAAAAAAATGAGTCGATTAGAAAAAAACGTATGATTTTTTTTTTGATTCAATATTTTTTACTTTAAAGGGTTCTCTGTTTATCCGGGTATGGGGACCACGAGATTGATCCGGGTCATCGAATCAGAAGTCCGAGAACACACAACTCAGACAACATGTGCAGTATCTATTGTTGTGGGGTTCGTGAGTTGGATTGTCCACCTCTTGGTAAGCATAACCGATTATGTACCAAGGCCTAAACCGTATGCATGAATCCTCTCCTTATCAGATAGATCCCGCTCCCATCACTCAAACAACATTATCCAGCTCTCCAATACTCTCCACCCCGGCCTCTCCGGATGGTGTACGTTTCAAAACCACCCCAAAGAATAGCATTGGCCTCAACTTCTCCAAATGTCTTACTACACTGGGGACATACAACTGATGGCCAACATCCAGGCCCAAAGGTTTCAGATCTCTAATACCTTCTTCCAGTTGTTTCTCACTGATATCATTCGCTGGCTCTCCCAGTGTTTGGCAGTGGTGGTTCGAATAAGACTTCAAATCCACATAATTGGACACAACCCTTCCCCTCTTTGATCTTCGCTTCAGGTGAACATGGCCAGGCAAATCTTCGTCTGCTTGATGCCGTGAAGGCTGGGCATCATTGGTGGACGCGATTCTGAGAATCTGCCTGTTCACCAAAGTACTCTTCAATACCTGATTCTGGTCTTCACATGGCTTGTTCTTCAACAACTTGTTCGTATAGTTTAAAAGTTGTGCTCTCTCATTCTTCAAAGATTTGATTTCAAACCGGTAACGAAGAAGTAGCTTGTTTAGATGCGAAGCAGTGCTCAACTCTTGAGCTAAGGAATCAATCGTATTGGGCCTCAAAACATCCAAGTCGTCATCTGAATCTTCAAGAAGCTTCGCATCAATTGCAAGCTCCTCCACATCATTATCATCACTATCATCATCAATCAGTTCTTCATTGTCGCTATTCTGGGAGACGCTCTGAGGAATACTATTACTACTCCCTGTCCTTGCTTCAGCCAACTCTGCAAGTTCAACCTCCTTCTCCCCCAATTCACGATACAACTCGCTCATCTCGTCATTCAATTGTTCAATCTCCTGGTCCCTTTTTTGAACGTCTTCACCGTGTTCCTTAATTTTCATGTCTGCATCTCTCAACTTTTCAAGTGTCTTGTCATATTGCAACTTGTACTTCATCACCTCTGACTCAAAGCAATGAGCCTCCTGTGTCAATTTCTCATTCAACTCAACATTCAACTCCGCAATCTGAGCATACTTATTCTGCTGAGCTAGCAGTTCCTTCTCTTTTGCCAATATATCCAGCTCAAGTCTCTCCTGTTCAAGGAGTGCGTTCTGGTTACAAACAACCTCGTCGCTGTAAAGCTTCTGAAGACGTCTGATCTCTGCTTGGAGTCGCTGTGATTCTGATTGCTGCCGTTTGCGCGGCGGCGACGGCGACGATGTGATCAAGTGTTCAGGGATGTTCTCCTTATCCGATATGGACTGTAAGACTGGCACGGTGTTCATTCTGTGTCTTCTTCTTTGGGTGGCAGCAGCAAATGCTGTGGTTGTTGTTGTTCTTTTTGTTTTTGTTTTTGTTTATTTTTGTTTTTGTTTTTGTTTTTATAAACAACCACAAAAGCAACACAAACAATAACAGCAGCAGCAGCTTGATGGACGAATTCTTGTTTTGTGTTTCTGTGTTTTATAAACAGACACTGTAGATCCGGATCTTTGGACTGGAAGCAGAATACCAAATCGTTCCTTTGTCATTGAGATCAGATGGTTTCGCTTCTTCACTGACGATTCTCCACTTCAGCCCTTTAGCAACTATCTCCTCTTCAAACGCCACGGTTGTGCTCTCGTTTCTCACGGTCGCGGCCACTAAGGCCTCTGTTGCACCATTTCCAAGTCCCTGTCTGATGCAGTCAACCAGATTCGGGATGATTGTGGAATCATAAGTCACATCAGCAGCAACGATCAGATCAACGTCTTCAGGAACAGCGTCTCTCCCCCACCATAGAGCATGGCAATCCATGTCATCTCTATCCTGTGATACGAGATCATTGGCTAGCAAAATCCCATTGAGGTTGTCAATCAGCTGGGAATCACCATCGGTGATGATCACCCTTTTAGCTGCTGGCACCGCTGCTTTTATCAAAGAGATGCCAACAACACCTGTGCCGGCTCCTAGCTCAAGCACATTCCTACCTTCAACAATGCGTGGCTTTGATAGTAGGTACGAGGACAGATATAGTGCTGCCTCCCATGTTCGAAGACCCGTCGTTCCTTGTCCCGAGATCAGCCTCGGTGTCTCGTGAATGTGGACCTGGGTCCCCTTGTCAAAAGTGTACGTTATCAATTCAGGTTCTGTCACACCTTTAGGCTTAGCGAGAACAAGCTCACTCATCATCTCGTACAATTGGTCATATTGATCTGTATCTGAATCAATCAAACTTGTTGGGAGGAGGAGTAAGCGCTCAAGAAACTGTTTCACGTAGTACGGGTTATGTGGACTGATTTGACCAAGCGTGGCAAGAACTTCAGACGCATCAACCTGATTAGGAAGCTCAAGCGACTGAATCGGCACTCTCTGAAGTAGATGGCTGCTCAGCAACGACATTTTCGTCAACCAACACGCAAAGAAGGAAAAACAAAAAAAATAGACTATAAAGTTTTTCATGTTTTCATGTATTATAATACTACTACACAAAGTTAACCAACTGTTCCTAAAACTCTTACTCTCTTGACCCCACCATCTGGAATGATTGTCAACTTAATGTGAGTGAATTTTCCCTCGCTATTAACTTCAAACTCGTGCTCCTTGTCCGCCTGAGTCTTACTTTCTGCAACAAGCTCAATCCACCCACCATGATCGTGCTTAGGGACATCAACGTCAGTGTCCAGTCCATGAATCATAATCTTTTGTGGGAAGTTACCCCTGAAATGAGCAGTGTCAACAACGACCTTCTTGACATTAATCTTAGCACCAAGTTTAATGATGGCCCAGTCAACGTGGCCTGGGGTTCTCGACCGCTTTGTCTCCCAGCCATCGCCCATATCTTTACCTCTACCAGGAAGTAAGAGGTTACCAGCAGTACCAAAGTGTTGGTCGGACCAAGACACTGCAACACCACCGAACTTAACACTCGCATAATCAACCAACTGGTCAGCTTGGATCGTTGAGAAGTTGGGAATAACTTGGCCATAGAGTCTGAATCTCGCAATACCACCATCTGGGTACATCTTCAATCTCGCATGTGTGTAGGCACCATCAGTAAGGGCACCACGAGTGAAAAAGTGGCGCTGGGATGGACCACATTCAACCTTCTGAATAACAGTCTCCCAGGTAATAGTGGCATTTGCTGCTGCCAGATCACCACCAGCCACATTCGCTGCCTCAACACTTATATGTGGGGCATGGTTCCCGTTGAAGTAAGCAGTGTCAATCTCGCAGGCAATCAACTTGGCACTTGAGACACCCAACTTGAAAACAACCCAATCAGCCTCTTCTGTGTTGTGTCTGCGGGTCTCCCAGCCATCATACCACTTACCAGCAAATACAAACTTGAGTGGATCAAAGATCGGAGCGTGTGGTTGAATGAGATTGTTGGCTTCAGCAAACCATTCATCAGAAAAGGAAAGCACAGAGCCATCCAGTTTGGCATTGATCACATCGGTATAGAGCGATACGACTTGAGTCTTGAAGTCCTCCTCAGAGAGTATATGTGTCATTGTAGAAAGAAGAAAAAATATTTAGGTGAACCCTTAATGGTGAAGATCCCACTGATCCCAAGGGAACCAAGGGCTCTTTATATGCTTTTGACTCAAAAGCCAAAAAAACCAAAAATGAACACAAAGTTAACTGAACCAATAAACAAGTTTTTTGACGTTATCACCAAGTTTTTTTTATCGGTAAATGCCGAAATAAAGAAAAATAGAAAACTATTTAGTCACGTGTGTTCTACGATTACATTCACGTGATTTAGTTTCCTAAACGGTTTATTCCGGGTAACCATTTAAATTGTTGGCTTTTCATTTGTCGAGAAGGAGAAAAAAAAAAGGGCGGCGGCGCTCCTTGAAAAAAATCACCCTCAAACACTTAAACTAAAACCAAAACAACCCTAATCAAAGCCAAATTTTCTATTCCACAATGGCCCTAAAGAGATTCGCTACTCCTATCTTCAAGCCATACTGGCCATTCTTTGCCGGTGGTGTCATCGTGTACTGGGTTGTAGGTAAGGCTGCTGAGGCCTCCGCTGGTACCAGAGAGTTTGTCAACGATCCAAGAAACCCAAGATTCGCCAGAGGTGAAAAACCAATTGAGTTCAAGGATTAAAGAGAGATTATAATCTGCATGTGGAGAAGGGGGAAGGGGTACCATTAGAGATGATTTTATTAGTGAGTGTGTGCTCAGAAACAAAAACAAAAAATCCGCTGCGTGTTGTTGTTGTTGCGAGTGAGTGAGTGAGTGAGTGATGTGGACATCTTTGAGAGATAGATTGATATTCGTACGTGTGATGACTTGAAATAAATACAAAATATACTTCTAAAAGCTTGAAGGCGTAGGCTGGAGATGGTGGTGACTTCTGTCTCCTACGTATGGTGTGTGCTTTTTTTATATACTCTAGAGTTATTCTATTCTATTCGTAAGTCATGTTGGAATGATGCTCCTAGTTAAATATTCAAAAAAATCATGTGTAACTGTTGAAAGTCTTCACCCCTAATGTTCGCTTCAAGCGAAAGCGGCAACATTCAATGCTCTCGTCAATGTCCCAATCAACTCCTCTTTATCCTCAAGGCCAACACTCAATCTGACCAAGTTTGGATCAACACCCCATTGTTCCACCTCCTCCAGTTCTTCGAAATGTGCCAAGATAGTGTATGGACAAGCAATGGTAAAGTTGGTGCCTAGTGATGGACCTTTACTCAAGAGGGCCTCGTTGAAGAAAACTTTAGCCTGTTCTGGCTTGTGGAAGACGAGAGAAATCAAACCACCATAACCACCATTAGGTGTCTTGATGTCATCATAGTATGGTTTTGTAGGTAAAATCTTTGGATAAAAGACATCCTTGATCAATGGGTTGGATAGGAAAAGATCAACAACTGCTTCACTGGTGGCATTCACCTTTGATGAACGTTGTTCAAAATCGCGGGAATTTCTCTCTAAATAAATGGCATCCTCTGGCCAAAATAGATCTTCATAGTTGGATGCAAAGTACGACTTGAGGGTTTGGTAGTACGGTGATTGTGGGTTCAGTACTAATGAGCCAGCCATCACATTGGAATCACCAGAAAACACCTTAGTTAATGATGAAACAACCACATCTGCATACTTCAACACATCAATGTTTAAAAAATTACCAACGGTTTCATCAACAACAATAGGGAATTTGTAAGTGTCGGCCAGTTCTCTGACTCTCTTCAGGTTTGGAGTACGCAACAATGGATTGGATGGACATTCACAGAAGAAACCAAGTACCCTTTCACCCGATACCAACCTCTCCTCCAAAGCTGTCAAGGAATCATCGTCACCAAACCCGTAAAAATGAACACCAGGACCAAATTTCTTCAAGATATTCAAGGTGTCAACATAGGGGAATCCAAAGCAAACAGATTTTTTGGGTTCCTCTGATGTATTCAGCAATGCCAGATGTGAGTTGAAGATAGATGCCATTCCGGAAGGGTAAAGAAACACATCGGTTTCATCTATGGAACAACGACCAACGTCACCCAGTTTCCCAGCAATTCTCTTCTTCAAGATGACTTTACTCTCATCTGCAAATCTCAGATCCAAGTTTCTTCCAAATCTCTCCTCAATGAAAACCCCACAGTCCTCAGTCTTAGCACTCAGCTTCAGCTCCTGAAGAACATACTCGCCCATTCGAGATGAGATTCCTTCACCAGAGTGTTGCCAGTATGCCTTGGCCAATTTCCAGTGGGACGCAGGAAGAACAACCACAGCAATCTTGACCTCCTTTCTGTAGCCCTCTTCCTCTTTGGTTTGAGGACCCATAGTGGACAGCTGTAGAATTCGAACGTTTGGGATAGTTCCTCCATCTTGCTGCAGTGAGGCTTGAGTCTTGATAAATTCACGGCATCTTCTAGCTACATTGTAACTGCCAAACACAAACACTTTCTCATCTTCACGTCCATATCTGTCCTCCAAGTAAGTGCATAGTTCCTGGATCTTGGAGTGGATGAAGAAACGAGGATACCCAGAGTGCATCTTACTGACGACCCAGTCCTCGCCCTTCTCGTAGCCGACAGTGGCTTCCCAAGTAGGAAGTGTCACAGAAACAGCATGCGGTGTAAAGTTGGGGATCGTCGCACCAATCTCCTGCGATGGAATAGTGCTCATTTCTGATCTATGTGTTTGTGTTTGTGTTTGTGGAGTTAGTTGACTAGCGCCAAACTTTTTCATGTGAGTCAAAACAAAAATGAAAAAAAAAACCCTTATATAATTTCTTAGTCATCTTCTAGAGTTTATATTATATTGTATTTTGATTAAAGCAATAACCACTTAGGTGGAGACTGTTATTGGTGATAATTAGACTGAACCGTAGAAAGACGAAAAAGAAGAAATGAAATGGACAACAGTCAGCCAAGTTGGGCTCGATGTTAGGAAGGAAACAAAACCAAATCCGACGGCCTGTCCGATATATACTTAAACCACCTTGCGCATTGTTACATCAATTAGACTAAAAATCCAAACTTGATACACAATCCTGATACACGCAAACAATGGATATGGCTATATGGTTCTCTCCCATGACGAACTTATTCAACACGTCCTTATGAGCAGAGTTTGGCCCAATTAGATCCAAACACCCAGGACTCATAACTGTCGTCAAACATCCAAGGCTCATAACCGATATACAGATTTTCTACTTGGGAGGCACACTGGCGGCGGCTGAGGCGGCTGAAGCGGCGGGCACATAACCTTTTCGTAAAAAATAAAACAAACAATGGGAGGACCAAACAGCAGTACTGCTTCCCCTTTTTTGTTGTTATTAGCAGTAACCAAAAAGTCTCTGTGTTGTTGTTATTGTTGTTGTTTTTAACGAACATCTTTGAAGCAACAGTGACTTTCTTCTTCTTCTTGTGTGTGTGTGTGTTTTAGTGCTTTCGCTGCGCCCCTAATGGCTTCACTGGGAATTGGTAGAAAGAATCATCATTTGTTCACTTTTGCACAGAAACCTACACTTCCCTTGTACAAAGACAAGCCTTTTACACCATTATCGAAATCCGCACAGTGGGAAAAGCGCAAGATCATGTTGTGGAAAGCAACGGTGATCCTGTTTGCCTTTTATGCATGTTACTACTTGGGCCAGTTCCTGAAGTTCTCAGGGATAGGGTGGCCTTCTTCGTCTGACGAGCCAATTGATTGGGTAGCAGCCCAGAACAGAGTCCGTGATGCGATGAAGTCGAGCTGGGCGTCCTACGAAAAACATGGTTGGGGGATGGATCAGTATTCCCCAATGAGTCATAAGGGAAAGAATATGGGGCCCGAGCCCCTGGGCTGGATCATTGTTGACTCGTTGGACACTCTGCATTTGATGGGGTTGGAGGAGGAGCTGAGGGTTGCTGAGAGTTGGGTTGCCAATGAGTTGAATTACGACTTTGACTACGATGTCAATGTCTTTGAGACGACAATCCGAATGCTTGGTGGTCTGCTAAGTGCACACTACCTTACAGGGAAGGATATGTATTTGGAAAAGGCTGTGAAGCTAGGCGACAAGCTTATTGGTTCCTTTGACTCGCCATCTGGCTTGCCTTATGCTTCAGTCAATTTGAAGACTGGTAAAGGAAAGCGCAGCCACGCTGATGGCGGTGCAAGCTCCACTGCTGAGGTTGCCACGTTGCAACTAGAATTCAAGCACTTGGCCTCGTTGACAGGCGAGTCTCTTTACTGGGACAAAGTTTCGCAGATAATGTCGGTATTGGACGCCAACGCCGCAGAGGATGGCTTGGTTCCAATTTATGTACACCCAGATACAGGAAAGTACCAGGGTAAGCTAATCAGACTTGGTTCAAGAGGTGACTCTTATTACGAGTACTTGTTGAAGCAGTATCTCCAAACAAGGGAGCCTGTCTACCAGGACATGTATAGGGAATCCATTGCTGGGATCAAGAAGCATTTGCTTCGTCACTCCGAACCAAGCAAGCTTGCCTTCTTTGGCGAACTCGAGCAAGGTATCGAGGGCCCATTGTCGAACAAGATGGACCACTTGGTTTGTTTTATGGGGGGATTGCTTGCACTCGGTGCCACGGAAGGTTTGACCTTGGCTGATGCTCGAAAGCAAAAATGGTGGGATCCAGTTCGTGAACAGGACCTGGGTCTTGCTCGTGACCTTACTTATTCCTGTTACAAAATGTATGCGGAGACCACTACCGGGCTTGCGCCAGAGATCGTTGTCTTCAACACTGACAAGAATGATGGTTCCGGGGGCGGCCAGCAACAGAAGGATTTCACCATCAAGCCTGCCGATCGCCACAACCTGCAGAGACCAGAGACGGTGGAGTCACTCTTTGTTTTGTCCAGAATCACTGGTGATGATATCTATAAGCAATGGGGATGGGAGATCTTCCAATCGTTTGAAAAATACACCAAACTGGCTGATGGTGGCTACACCTCATTGGCTGATGTTACAACTGGTACGAAGCGTGACAATATGGAATCCTTCTGGATGGCTGAGACTCTGAAATACTTTTACTTGTTGTTCCAGGAAGAAGAGTCCGACGCTGTTTCCAAATGGGATTTGAAATCCGTTGTGTTCAACACTGAGGCACATCCGTTGCCTATTTTGGAGAAGGTTCGATTTGAAACTGGATGGAAGAGAAGGCGTGTTGTGGACAAACATTAAGCGAATACCACAACCTCATATACATCAGCAGTAGATATATATTAGCAGTGTTGATAAACTCACCTTCACATAATCGGCAGTGGTCTTCCCACGAAAACAGCTTTCCATTTGATAACATCCACAACCTTGGCCTCTCCATCTTGTAGCTTTAACAGTGCCAGTGGTGGATCGACTGGCTTCAAGTCTCCAACCAGCCTCTGTGTCATTCCAATGAAGAGCGTCGCCTTCTTACCTTCCAGCTCCAGCTTCCCAAACCTGACTCCAATATTAGATGGTCTCTTCTCTGTTCCTATCGGCGTAGTGCCGAAGAGATTGGATGGTAGCTCTTTGAATACACTCTCCTCCTGTTGATCGTGGCCACCGGGTAGCGTGTCTGGAAGATGCAATTCGCCCTGGATCTCGAGTACAGCCGTGCCCTGAGGCGTAATGAAGGTAGTGTGGTTAGCCAGTGGATCGTATTTGAGCTCGCAGAACATAATGGCTTATCTCTCTTCCAGTCTCCAGTGGATGATGCCGTTATGAATAAAAATAGCTAGTGCTCGCGAAAAACTTTACTGCTATATACACAAACACTATCACCATTTCGCACAAAGCCAAGTAGTACTGCTCTTGAACACACATCAGCTGTGCTGCTCATTACACAATCCACGATGTGGTTCTCGTCCAGTTCTTACGAAGACCAGCTGACATCGATATCAACACGCATCTCAGCGAGAAACCGCACTCTGGCATCGCTGAACAAGGCCAAAGCAACAGCTCGACACATTGCTCTTGTTCATGGGTCATTGCTATACGTTGTAATTGTGTTGGCAATACTCATGTTAAGAGGTTTCAATTTCTATCTACTTGTATTGAAAGAGTGGTTGGTGCTTGTTACGTTACCGGTGGCGATTTATGGTGTGTATCGCTTCGCCAACTGGTTGATTCTTTACCGGATTGGACGGGCCGAGTCCACACTGGAGAGTTTACAAGCTCAGCATGAGGATAAGATCAATGAGATCAAACAGAAGACCAAGTACGATGCGACATTGGCACTTCTCGCGCGTTTCAGTGATGGCGGTGTTGACCAGAAGGCACTGAAGAGGGAGATGGACGCTGAAATCTCCGAGAAGAGGCGATTACTTGAACAACTGGCCAAACAGACTGATCCCGAGTCCCTTGATTCTGGACAAAAGAAGGCTGCCTCGCTGGGATGGTTAAACGGTGTGATTGAGTCCATCGGGGGTGATTTGGGTGCAGAGCACAGATACGCTTTGATTTGTTCATGTGGGCAGCATAATGGCCTTGCTCCACCTGGGTTGAAACCCGCAGAGGTGAGATATGTTTGTCCAAGATGTGGAAGGGATAGTGCTGTTGATGGTGTTCATGGCGATGATGGTCTCCAGGATGCTGCGACTGAGCAGCAGCAAGAAGCAGAGAAGAGTGATACCCAGGAAGAATCTTCCACTAATGTTCAAGACAGCTGAAAACTCTATTCATCGGAGACTGATTTACTGTAGCAGATCGGTACATAATACCTTGCCGTGTGTATATATTTATGAAGACACAGAGTAGTTTTCTAAATCTAAGCAGACAACTCCATGATGGCATTGACAATGTCACCGTCGTGCTTCTTCAGAGCAGCGACTGCCTTGGCTCTGGAGACACCAGCTTGTTCAACGACCACGTTCAAGTCGTCAGCGTCAACACCGGACTCGTCAACCTCACCCTCCTCTTCAACTTCCTCCACCTTGTCCTCCAAGGAGGCAGCTTGCAAGTCAGCAGTGATGGAAGCTGGGTCCTTTGGAGCAGCACCCTCACCCTCACCAGAAGCATCGGCTTGAGCTTGGGCCTCTTGCAGTCTTTGGGTCAAGTCCTCTAGCTTGGCCTCACCAAAGACAATGTAGGTACCAGCAGCAGACTTGAACACGTCTGGTTGGTCAATGGCATAGATTTGGTTACCTCTCTTCTTGAAGGTGACACGGGAAATACCTTCAACCTTTCTCAAGTTCAACTTGGCAATGGCTTGACGGGCCTTCTTTTCGTTCTTGGAGAAGATTGAGACTTCAGCACCTTGTGGGATTTCTTCAATGGACATTGTTGCGGTTTAATAAATTTGGCTTTAATGAAGAATCTCTTGAACAGTGGTCGTCGACTAAATTTTTCACTGTTTTTTTTTCACACCAGCAAAAAAAAAAGAACACCGGACACTATAAGCCGGGTAACTCAAATGGATATATATATATATTACGTAATCCAATTAGCAGCCAGTGAGAAATATTCAAATTTGTATACAATCAATCAATCCCTTCCAGAATGATGAACTCTGGCGTCTCTTCCGCCTGTTGGGATCTCTCCGAACCTCTGTAGTGGCCAGATGATTTTAGTTGCCTTTCCTAGCACCAACCCGCAACTAATCGGTCCAAATTTGTTACTGTCGATTGAATGAACATTATCACCTTCAACCCAAAGATGAGCTCTTGGGACAGTAGTCAGTTCTCTCGGGTACGGATACCTCGTCCTGATTGTGTCGCCCTGGATTCCCTTCACACGTTTGCAGAGCACCTTCTGTGGGTTTTCGGGCGATCTGAACAGGATGATATCGTTCAGATGTATGTTCCGTGGTGTCTTGGCTCCGAGTTTCCAGAGAAGAACCCAGTCCTGTGTGAGGGATGACGGGTTGAGTGTAGGGCGCATTGAGGATCCCTCGATCTTCCCAATGTAAACAACCTGAGTGTTCACCACAACCACAACGGGGAGCCATGACAGCATGAACAGTGTCGCCTTCGATGTGTACTGGAGATACGGCTGGAAGGTCATGTGAGTTGTTCTTATCGCTGTGCGGCTCTTGCAGTTGATCAAAAAAAGGGGTGCAAACAGAGATCACTGCTGCTGGAGTAAAGAGAAGAGAGTGTGAGAGTTCTTCAATCCATTTTCACATTTCCTTCAAATGGTTTGTTTTGGAAAAGACGAAAAAATAACAGGACGGTTTTCTCACTTTGTAAACTCTGTTTCTGGTATGATGGTGTATGGATGTTATTTATATAGTGTTACCCCGAAACAGTTCCACCAAATTGAAGGTGCGGAGGTTCGATCCCTCAGCGGGCCATTTACTTTTATTGCCAGAACATGCTCATAGCTCCATGCACACAGCTCCATTCCCTTTTAAAAGAAGTATAAATCCCATCCCGTTTGTCCACTGAACCACCCCTGCATATCCACTGCTGGGTGTTCACCCACACGGACAGTCCAGTTATGGTTCCGTCCCGGGGAGGCTCCATCATCATTTTTTTTCTTTCTCTCTTTCGGTCCGGGAACGGACCGTTGTGTAACACCTCACACTCAAAACTTGTTCAAATAGTGGATTGATTCCCTTCCTCGTCACCTCTCTGTGTGTATGAGGGTGTGTGTGTGTATTGGTAAAGCTTTACAATGACTCTTACAGAGAAGCTTGAAGCCAACCGAGGCGGAAGATTCCTTCTGTGGCTCAAGGGCTTCTGTATTAAACAGTGGTTTTTCATCGTGCTTGGTATTCTTATTGGTGTTGCCAAAGCTGCCCCGAACTTTGCTCGTAATGGTGGGCTGATCAAGGGCCAGTACACCATTGGGTACGGCGCTGTTGCTGTGATTTTCTTGCAGAATGGATTGTCCATGAAGAGCCGTGACTTGTTGAAGAACCTGGGACACTGGAGATCGCATCTCACAATCATGATGCTCTCCTTCCTGGTGACATCGGGTACAATGTTTGGCATCTGCTCAGGAATCTTGAAGGTGGGCGACCCGCACTTGGATAGATGGGTTCTACTGGGACTTATTGTTACAGCAACGTGCCCAACTACTGTTTCGTCGAATGTGGTGATGACCACCCTGGCAAACGGTAACTCAATGCTATGCCTGTGCGAGGTGTTCATTGGGAACATTATCGGTGCCTTCATCTCGCCATTGCTCTTACAGATGTATGTGTCCAATGGGCTGTGGCAGTTTGGTAATCCCACCAACGGCACTTCCTTTTCGAGGCTTTATGCCGATGTGATGAAACAATTGGGATTGGCTGCACTGTTGCCTCTGTTCGTTGGCCAGGTTGTTCAGAACATATATCCCACCAGGACTGCATGGTTCTTGACAACTTTCAAGATGAACAAAGTCGCAAGCTTCTGTTTGATCTTGATCATGTTCTCCTCATTTTCCACCGCTTTCCACCAAGATGCGTTCACTTCTGTTCCGAAAGCCACCTGTATCTTCCTCGTGTTTTACAACATTGGAATCTACTTGTTCTGGACAGTGATTAGCTTTTGTGTTGCGAGACCGTGGTTCATTATCAAGATCTTCAAGCACGAGCCTACAGAAGAGTCATCAAATCTATACAAGTACAGCTACACGCTGCTGAGACCCTTCTACTACAATAGAAGAGACACCATTTGTATTATGTTCTGTGGACCTGCAAAGACCGCAGCATTGGGTGTATCGCTAGTTTCTGCCCAGTACGGTGATCATTTTGAGTACCTGGGAAGAATCGTAATGGCCCTGGTACTGTATCAATCACTTCAGGTTGTCACTGCACAGATTCTTGTTCACTGGTTCAAAAAATGGGAGGCGAGGGATCACTTGGACGAGCAGTTGGACGAGGAGGAGGAGCTCGCCACGACTGGAGATGAGAAACAACAGGAATCCACATCATCTTTGCAGAGGAGAAGCTGTGATCGTGAAGTAGTGGTTGCTGCTGAACATGGCGAAGGTGCAGTTATAGATAAAGAGTAATGTTTCTCTACACAATGCGTCGTTCTTAATAAATTTAATCTAATCTCTTCCTCCCATTATTTAGAAAGCAGTGTCCCATATCGCAAGCGGACCTTTATCGTTATAGTTCGCCCTCGTCACAAACATGTTCTCGTTTCTCGAGCCAAATATCTGCTTTGACACAATTTGGGCACCCAAGAATTGCACATTGGCAAACCCTTGCTTCTTCCATTCCGGGAAGTAATCGGGCATCTTGCTGAACTTGACCGAGTTCGGCACTTGTGTGAAGTTGATTGAGGCACCAGTGGAGGCATTGGCTTGGAAGGCAGATGCAGCAGCTGATTGACTATTGCTGTTGTTGTTGTGGAGCTCCTTGCCAACCAAATGGTCATCAATAACCTTCGTGTTAAGAGCCTCGACAAAACCTTCAATCTTGGTGGTTTGACCAATGATTATTATGTTATCCCATGCGCTCTGTCTCTTCTCTAAATCGCCAAGTTTGGAGAGAACCTGATAGATGGTGGTGGAGATGGAGGAAATCAGGTCCTCACAGCCACGGAACCGTTCTTTACCAACCGAGATCTCATTCCCTTCGTCATCAATGAATGTATTGCGTTCCAGTTTCGAGTTCTCCTCCTGAGGACTGTTTTTCTGTCTTTCACGTTCTTCAAGAATCTCTCTCGTGGACTTTGACGAGGTGATGATCGATGCAACATCAAACTCCTCCTCCTCCCTTTTATGTGAGAGCCCATCAATGCCAAAAAACGACTTCTTCTTTTCATCGTCACTCAAGACTTCATAGATATGCGAATGCTTGAGCGCCTCTGTTTGAGATGGTGATAGGTTTGGCAGGTACTTGGCTAGGGATTGCGTAATGCTGGCTCCACCAAGGGGAATGGTGCGCTGAGCAAACTCAATGACTTCAGAGTCAATCACAGGAATGATTTCTGTCTTTTCCAAGCCAATGTCAACGACCAAAGAATTAGACTGAGCGCCATACGCGTAGACAGAGGCCAGGGACTGCGGAAGGATGGTGAAGGTGTTCAACTCCATTGACTCAAAAACATACTTGGTGATCTCCTCAATGTCGAGTTTTGACCACTGTGAAGTGGAGATTAACGTAAATGGTACATTAGAGACATTCGGGTTCTCCTTCAGGATGGACTTGTAGATTAGCTTCAGGAGAAAGTTGAACGCTGCAATGTTGACGATCTGGCCCCTTTGGATAGGGAAGACGGCAGTGGAGGAGGATTCATCGTCCTCAGTGGAAGCAGAAACGAATGCACCTGGAAGACTGGGATGCGTGTACACTTTTGTTGGGATCTCGAGTGTAGGTGGAGCGTATGTATCACCAAGACCAAACTGGACTAGTGTTGTTTGGGATCCAGGTGCCACTATCTGTGTGTGCCACTGTTAGTGAAAAATTCTTTTAAAACGCACGGAAAAACACCACACAAATATGGAAAAATACAACTAAACATACCAGATAATGTTCTTCACGAAATGGAGCCATTTTGTAGAAGAATTCTGATTGAATTTATCAGAGTTTCTGCTTTGTTTTGTTTTGTTTTGTTTTGTTTTGTTTTGTGTTTTGTCTATTAGTTTTTTCTGGAGTTTCTTCCAGATTTTCGCGAAATTCCTCACATTATCGTAAACTTTATGAAATTGAGACTGACCTTGAGAGCAGTGGGTGTGCCACAGAATGGTATTTCAGATCATATTGACATTTCTTCTGAGATCGAGTGCTCTCTTTTTCTCTCTTTTTTTTGTTGCAGCTTTAGTTGGTGAAATTACCCTTTTAGGAAATTTAATTACATGCAGTTACCCGGAATCTGGTGCGCCGCCGCCGCCGCCTCACTTTGGAAAGGGAGAAAAAAAAAAGATCTCGCGTTTGAACCAATGAATTACTCGACTCTCAAACACATTGGTCACCTGGAAGGCTTTCCAATCTCCTGATCATACCCAGCCGGTATCTGAAGCATCATTCACAGTACATCTCGGTGATTCTCCTCTGCTTTTTTTAAGATTTCGTTCGGGTTGTTGTTTCTTTCTTTAGAGTTGATCCAAGATATACTACAACCATGGCGAGATTATCAGCAGGAATAGCAAGAAACAGGCCAGGGGACCCAATTGAGAAGAAAAAAGTTAGGAAATACAAACCAGGAACGAAAGCTCTTAGAGAGATCCGAAAATTCCAAAAATCTACTGACTTGTTGATTGCTAAACTGCCCTTTGCCAGAGTGGTGAGGGAGGTAGCTTTACAGTATGCCGGGTACGATTCTGCACTGAGATGGCAGAGTGTGGCAATTCTTGCACTGCAGGAGGCCACTGAGGCTTTCTTGGTGGGTTTGTTGGAGGACACCAACCTACTGGCGTTGCATGCAAAGAGAGTGACGATCATGCAGAAGGACATTCAGCTGGCGAGAAGAATCCGTGGAACGTATTGAACGGAGTTGAGTTGAGAGATAGTAGAGATCCGGGTTGTGACCCCGGAAGATATGGACTGTGAATACCCTCAGGGTACATTGTATTATAATAAGAACAATAACATAACAAATATTACATTAACATCTTTTTATTATAGTCCATAAGCACCACACACACACACAAAAACATCATAACATCATTAAAAACCTTGCAAGACTTTACCGATATACACACACCCAGTTTTTCATATCTGCTCTACATAGTTGTATGGTGCAAGACCGTGCTCACCAGTGTGAGAGTTTTCACATTCCCACCAGCCATCCTCTTGCATGTGAATCACATAAAGAATATCGTTCTCGTTGAAGGACAGCTCACCTTCAATACTGGCATTGAAGTCAAACAAAGCCTTTACATGCTTCAGGATTCTTCTTCCATTGGAGGACACACTAGGAAATCCATGTAGCTTCGCCTGTAAGTTGATTGAGGACCGGGAGTTGGATCTGAGCCCGGCATGGAAGGAAGATCTCTTCATTTGAGCTTGCTTCTTGCTTGGTGAGCACATTGGTTCAGAATCTTGCAAGATCATGGACTTTGGCCTTATCACTGTTGTGTTGGTTGTTTTGGCGCTCGATCCAGAATGACCGAAACGATCCTCATCATGCGCCTGGGAGTGGACCTCCTTGAACTTGTTCATGTCTCCATTCCCACCGATCTTCAAATCTTCTAATGTGGCACGAAGTGGATCCTCATTGGTCAAGTCTACGAATGGCGTCTGATGCTGGGACGACTTGTTATTGCTGTTGTCCAAAATGAAGGATCTTCGGTTGGACAGAATTGAAGATCTCTTACTGACAGCAGCAGCATTCGTCATGTCTGAGTTTCTCGAACGACGACGGGATGGCGAGTTCCAGTTCTGCGAGGAGCGAAGCTCGCTGTTCGCACTCTCGGACAAACTGGACATTGAAGTTGGGTTGGAATAGGAGCTCTGAACAGCGTTGGATTGGTGAGAGAATTGAGTTGATGGATTCGATGATGGATTGGAGATGGACGTCTGGCCATCCTCTGAAGGTGGCCGTCTTCTCTGCATAGAGACACGGTTGTTCATGGTCTTGACAGTATCATGAGGTCGATGATGTGCGTGTGAACTGCCTGGGTCCAACGAACTCTGCTGCTGCTGCTGCTGTTGTTGTTGTTGTTGAGGCGGTACTAATGTCTGCTGGGTAACAGTCGAATATCTCGTGGAGGCAGATGTTGATCTCGTGTCCGGAGTAGAGTAGTCCTGATCGTTGTTCAAGTAGTCAACGAAGCGTGGAGTGGTAGGAAGTTGAGTGCCTGTTTGGAACTTGGTGACGAAATGGGCCACTTCCTTTATTGGATCGCACAGCTCGAGGGCCTTTCTCAAGTTCTCACAGCTGGTGTCGTCGTTGACGCATGTGGTGGAGACTATGTTTGAGTACTCCCAAAGTTGCTTAACCAAGAACTCGACTCGCTCCTGTTCCATGTGCTGAAGCAGTTGAGATGAGGATGTCCACTCCTGGACCCAGTACTTATTCAGTTCTTCCAGTTTGGCACAGTTAACTTGATATTCTGATCTGATCTCGGATACAGTCTGCTGCTGCTTGTACATCTTTTCCCTATTCTTGTCCAGCTCTCTACCAATCAGTAGATTTCCCTGGGCTACATAGCTGTTGAGTTTCACCGTCTCTGCCTGGTACCGTTCTTTCAGCTTGAGAACGTTCTGCAGAACCATTTTCTTTGTGCTCACTAAGTTCTCCACAGTGGATTCAACCTGTTTCTTTCTTCCGTTGAAACTTGAGAGAAACGATTGCAGCTTGTCATAAATGTTGAACTTGATCTTGCGCGACTCATTGAGATGTTCCTTGGATACGTACTCTGTTTCAGCTTTCAAAGCCAGTAAAGTCTCATTTAGTTCGCCAGTCTCATAAATCCCGGTGATATTGAACTTCTTTGAGAGACTATGCATTCTGCGGGAATAGTCCTCTTCAATGGCAATTCTCTCTCTAAGGAAATGTGACAGCTCTTCCATCGTCTGTGAACCCTGGTTCATCTTATTCAGGATGATCTCTGAGCCTCGGTCATCGCGAGCCCAAAAGTTAGTGGCAAAGGATGGTGCTCCTGCTGTCATAGTGGTCATTGTTATCCCTCTACAGCGGTGGCGGTGGCGGTGGCGATTGTCGTGGTGGTAGTAGTAGTAGTAGTAGTAGTGGACGTTTCTTCCTTCTTTCAAAGAATGAGATGGATGTGAAATTTGGGGGAAGGCGATGTTTTTTTTAGTTGTTTATTTTTCAGACTTTGTTTCGGGGACTAAGTCAAATGCTTTGTTTACTTTTTTCCGAATCGGGGATTATTTGACTACTGTCACATCTTCACTTTTTTTTTTCTTTTTCTGTTGCTTTGGTCTGGTCTGGTCTGCTTCATTGGCTAAAAAATTCTTCATAGTCATCATAGACTGATCTAACTCTGACCAAGTTGTCGTTTCTAGAAATTCCAAACACCAACCCACCCAAGTTCACTCTCTTCAAAGATGGTAGCTGAACAATCCTTTTGAATTGTGGTCTCATTGAATGGCAAATCAACTTGATGATGACGTCCCACTTCTCCTTCGAGATTAACTGCGTGGACAGTTCATTTATCTGTTTGAACTTGTCTAGTCTCAAAGAGGTAGAGATCTTGGAGGATTGTGAGTTCAAGGGGATCCTATTTTTCAAAGAAAGTAGTAAGTGGTTGTAAAGGATTCTGAACTCATCTGGATTGGTCTTGATAAGTTGCAAGTCGGAGTCTGTGATCGATTCTGCCTCAGGAAGTCTGTAGTTTAAACCAGTATCAAATCGTTTCTTGAAATCCTTGAAGCATGTTTCTTTGACGAGACTTCTCAAAGTCCGACGACCTTCAATACAGATATCACAATGACAAGAGTTGAGGTAGTTTAGAAAGTTCAAGCCAGAGTCATCCTCCTCCTCCACCTGATCAATATTCTCATAGACAAGCCAGTTGTAGAACCAGTCAACAATGGTCAA
This sequence comes from Barnettozyma hawaiiensis, assembly GCA_003706665.2. Classification (NCBI taxonomy): domain Eukaryota; kingdom Fungi; phylum Ascomycota; class Saccharomycetes; order Phaffomycetales; family Phaffomycetaceae; genus Barnettozyma; species Barnettozyma hawaiiensis. Next base: position 192,830 of record PPLY02000009.1, on the reverse strand, counting down.
ATCCTCGCATTTCCGCAAGTGTTGTAGAATCTTCTCAAACATCAAGTGGCGTTGCTTGAGGATAACGTTGTTAATTGGTGCCTTCAAAGTGTTTGAACGATCAAGCTCAAATCTTTCAGTCTTGACAAAGATCGGCAAGAATGGGAAATCATTCAAGTTAATGTAGAAGAATCTCAATTGTGAACAGAAGCGGGCCATGATGGTGTCCTCTATCAAAATCGAGTCCCATTGGATCTGGAAGTTGAACTGAGATGACGGTGGAATGGAGATCAATGATAACTTTTCCAAATAGATTTCATCACCAATGGTCTGAAACCAGCTTGCAAAGAAGTCCAAAATACAGTGGTTGCAAAGAACACGTTCATGGCAGTTCAATTTGAGTTCCAAATTTCTCAAATTTTTCAGTTCAATTACTTCTGCCAATTTGACAAAGGAGATTGCATCATTGTTGTGATGAATACTGGAAATGGACAAGGTCTGGATGTTGCCCAACTTGTTGTAATGCTCAGGGAGCGTTACAGCGTTGATAAATGTTTCATATGTTGTTGGTGTGTTTAATTGCAAAGAGGACAGGTTTTGCAACACGCCCCAAGTGGATGGTTCAATAACAAGTGGAGAGTTATCATCATTGAGCTTGTATTCATTCTCAATCAAGATGGACAAGTCGATACATGATGCTGGTAAACTGTTCAAGTCCTGGATGCTCAAGATTTGGAAGTTTTGCAAGTTTAGGATATCCTTTTTCACCAAGTCCTTCGTGTTCTGTAGATCCTCATACTGATAGGTGTACTTGTTGTAGTTGTGCTTGATGAGGTGATCGTGATTGTACTTCAACAATGAGCCAAATTTCTTTAAGTTGCTGAGATCTAAATTCTCCAAGATTTGTAAATTGTTATCGTTGGTTAGAAATAGAACGTAGAGGGAGTCATAAATGTTGGTTTGCAATTCATCATAACTTTGGAATGTTGGGGTGCATGATGTATCAATGATGATCTCCTGAATCAAAGGAACCAATTCTTCAGGGTTTGAGTGCAAGGAGGCCAAAAACTTTGGAAAGTTCTTGTTCAAATCTAGCAAGGTGTAGTTGGAATCGAAATGCTTGAACTTGATGTTGATATCATCAATGATAAGGATCTTGTTGTACAATCTGAAATTGATCATTCTGTTGAAGAACTTGCAGGTTTGGGATAGTGCAACCAGGTCATTTTGAGATTCGACACAGTCAGAGATAAAATCTATGATCTGAAAGGGCAAGTTTTCAAAACTGTTAGCAATAGTTGGAGGTTCATTTTCTTGGATATTCGCCAGGTTCAGTTGGGACTTCAACCGTCTTTGCTTCAGCTGGTACTGCTTATTAAATAGAGCCCAATCCAGCGGCAGTGACTTCGGCAGAGATGCCGGTGTTGACTTCACTGGAGTGGAGGTCAGATTTCTAAAACTTGAGCCATTGAGATTCATCATACTGGAGTCAACTCCGCCAACGCCAGCGCCAATGCCACCAACGCCCATACTGAACCCTCCAAGCGCAGAATTGATCCTGCGAGGAGTTGGTGAATGGCTGGCATCCATCATTTCTTCATCAAGGAACTCTCTGTTGATAAAGGAGTAGCTGAATTCATCGTTCAGTTGCTGTTGTTGCTGTTGGAGGTTGACATTGTGGAAAGGGATACGGGCAGTTCCTTTGAAAGAACCCATTCGGGAGTTGTTTGCTGACCCATAGGGCGTGGTATTAGGTGTCTGAACCAGCTCGTTCATCTTTATCTCAGTCAGTCAATCAGAAGAGACAGCTACTTCTGTGTTGCCTCAAGTTGTTCTGTTCTACACAACAAAAGCAAAAGATTTGTGCCACACAATTTTGCTTTCAATTAGTTTTTTTGCGGATAAACCCCGGACTTTACTCTTTTTTTAACCTCTCCTCACACGACTCGGCCAGACTCACGACCGGACTCGACAAAGACTCGACAAAGACTCGACAAAGACTCGACAAAGACTCGACAAAGACTTGACCAGAACTTGACAAAGACTATACAAGGACCCGATCAAGACTTGATCAAGCCTAATTTATAGGAAGTATAGTCGATTAAAATGTCGTATTTGAATATTATAATACACAGACAATGTGGTGTATACACCTAAAGATGTAAATTACTTGAGCTGTCGCAGGACAGTTGAGATAACAAGATCCGAGTCATGACTGATGGATACAAGGAACTCCTCTTCTGGGTTCTTCTCGATATATTCCCCATTGATCAATGGGGCGCCATGTTCATTGTGGAATTTGTACCATTGTCGCATTTGGAAGTGCTGTTGGTTCTTTCGGGAAAGACTTTTGAATACAGCTTCCTTCAGACACCATGCCCCACTCAGCAGACTCACAATACTCCTCGTGTCGTTGTTTAGTTGGTATTCTTCAAACAGTGTGAGTTCTTGCTGGTGAAGCACTCGATGCGCGAATCGGGTTGTTCTTGACGAGTTGATCCCATTTCGTTCAACTAATGAGACTATTCGACTAATTCTAAGAAGATCTGTTCCAATACCTAACACCTTGGTCATCTGCTTGTGGTTGCGGTGGCTTTAGTGATGTTGGTGATAACTGTCCGTGATTTGATACTCGTATTTATGTCCATTTCAGATTGTTGACATAAGCGCTTAGTAATCTTATTTTTTTCTTACTGGTATTAAATTTCCACCATTGTACACTAAGAAAGAAATCCCCTAATACAAACCGCCACCATCTAAAGACACACACACACACACACACACACACATAATGTCCTGGTTTTCTTCCAACAGTGGTGTCAATATTGACCAACTGGTCCAGGATGCAACAGATGAGTCCATCCCCAATGGTGAGCTCAATATTGTCAAGGCTTTAGAGTTAACTGACCTTATAAGATCCAAACAGGTGCCAGCAAAGGAAGCTATGCGCAGTCTAAAAAAGCGGTTACTCTCTTCGAAGAACCCCAACCTCCAGCTTTCATGTCTTGAGCTGATGGACTTTGCCGTGAAGAATAGTGGCTTGCACTTTATTTCTGAGATTGCCACAAGGGAGTTCCTCGACAGTTTAAACGCCAAGTTGCTCCATGACGATGATGTCGACTACCTCGTTCAGAATAAGGTGCTCAAGCTGATTCAGAACTGGGCCAAGGTTTTCAGTGGGTCGTCTGAGTTCAAGAACATTGAGAACCTATATCGCAACTTGAAGAAGCAAGGGTTTGAGTTCCCTGTGTATGAGGGAACAGAGAACAGCGCAATGTTTGATTCGAACGTGCCTCCGGAATGGGAGGACTCGGACGTGTGTATGATATGCTCACAGGCTTTCTCCCTAATGAATAGAAAACATCACTGCAGAAATTGTGGAGGTGTTTATTGTGGTGAACACAGTTCCAAGTATCTGGAATTACCTGACTTGGGAATCACTGATAAAGTGAGGGTTTGCGACACCTGCTTTGATGAGGTGAAGACCAAGAAGAAGAGCCACAAGAAGAAGAAGAAGAGGGACGTTATCAAAGCGAGACTGAACTATGATAGTGACGAGGACAACGACGATTTGAAGAGGGCATTGGAGCTGAGTTTGAAGGAGTCACAGGGCTCTGCGCTGATTGCACCTGTGGAACCACCACAACCAGCAACTTACTCTGGGTCTGGGATTAATAACGATGAAGAAGAGGACGAGGACTTGAAAGCTGCCATCGCGGCCAGCTTGAGAGACATGGAGGCAACAGCAACAGCGGCAGCACCACCACCACAGAAAGAAGCCAGCATCTATGACAATCTGCTTCCGCAATCCAATAACCATTACTACGAACCTCAAGGACAGGCTCCTGTACTTGTGCCACCATTTCAATCACACCCACAACAACAACAACAACAACAACAACAAGAATCGAATGTTTCCTCATACTACCACGACAGACTCACCTCCCAAGAAGAGCATGCCGTAAGAAAGTTTACCACCAAGGCAATGGAGGCAAAGTACAATCCGGCAGAAGTGGAGAATCTCACAGCATACTACAAGCAGGCTATTCCACTTCAACCAAAGTTGAACAATGAGCTGAATAACTCCCTTTCGAAGTATGACCAGTTTGTGGACCTCAATTACAAGATCGACCAGGCCATGAGATTGTACAACAAAATTCTTGATGAAAGAATTGAGAGAGAGGCGTATGTGAACCACCAACCACAAGCACAGTACATTCCCTCTCCTCAACAACAGCAGCAATACATACCCCAGCAGTATGTATCACAGAAGCAACCTGCACAAACAAGCCAAGTTCCTCAGCCATCACAGTACCAAGTTTATCAACCAACTGAAGTTCCACAACAAGGATATCCACAATATGTCCCACACTCTCCAGAACAAGTCCAAATTTCCCCTGTATTGCAAAAAAATCAGCAGATTCCACCTGAGTATCAACCAGCCTCAAATAATGCTACAGGCAACTCACATGAGGAGGATCCATTCGCTCAGAGACATGTTGAGCAAGATGATGATGAGGTTTATTCAGCACCATTGGGACCAGTACCATTGGGACCAGAACAACCAGAGCCACAGCAGTCACAACCACAGAAGCAGCCACAAGCAGTTGCATCACGCCCGCCAATGGCTCCTCCCTCAGTGAACAAGATTACTGATTTCAACTTCCCCAACGTTCCTGCTAGCAAGCTGGATAATCAGCAGCAACAGAGTTTAGTTGTGGAGACTATTCCAAAGGAAGAGATGCTAATTGAGCTCTGAATTCTGTTTTTTAGGCCTTTTCTTCATTTAGTGTGATAATTGAACTACATGTGTGTACCGTACCGTACCGCCCACCATCATCATACATGAGATTTTTCTCCGACTAAAACACCATCTGTTAAACATGTTGACTTTATAGGAGTGAACAAAATCAGTCCAGCCAAATACACCTTCATCTTCAGCTTACACTAGAGGTAGAAGGATAAAAAGAGTTTGTTCTATTTTCTTTTTCTATGTACAAGATATGGTCAGTTTCATCAAATCATTTCTATCTTTCGGTTTCGTTCAGAATGCTCTCAATTCTATCCTCAATTAGTACTTTCAAGTCTTCAGCGCCTTCTCTATCAACAAATAAAGTTGGATATCTGTTATTCATCCAGAGCCAAACCATCAAAAACTTGTGCAAAGTCTCCAGTTCGCCCAACTGCTTTTCATCCACCGAGCCAACGCCAACTGGTTTCTTGCTCAACACACTCTCAAAATCCAATGATCTAAACATGAAGGGTCCCCTCGAAGACGAGTTTGCCACGACTTGAGAAAACTCCTTCAACACCTTCTCAGCACCTTCGAGTCTCAAGTTCAATGGTGCAGTGCTCATTCTCAGCCGGTCACCAATAAGTAGCTCTTTAAACTTCTGGAAAACAGAAACCAGATTGAGCCTATCCTCCGGTGAGCTGATCTTGAAGACACGGGATGCATGGACTTCCTCTTCGAATGCACGAATCACGGTTGCAAACGACACATCTGGTGGGAATGATGACATGTAATGCGACCAAATTTCATCAGATGGCCACAAGTACGCACGTTGAAGCATCTTGGTTGGGCAAGCAAGGGAATCCTTAACATACGAAAGAGTCTTTGAATGGAATGCGTTGACATATCCAATCGATTTCCCTTTGTCTTGCACTGCCACCTGTTCTTCTGAATTGGAAGAGGTTTCAGTACTTGATGATGACGATGATGATGTTGAAGCTGAAGCTGATGCCGAAGGTGCAACCTTGAATCTCCCTGCTCTACCAGCAATTTGCTTCACCTGAGGAACCTCAATCTGGACATTGGCCTTCCCGTTGAACTTTTTGTGGGTTTCAAACACGACACGGTCAATTTTGAGATTGAGACCCATCCCAATAGCATCTGATGCTACCAGGACATCGGCCTGGCCTTCGTTGAAGCGTAGGGCCTCTGCAGAACGAGTCTCCGCAGGAAGGGCTCCGTAAATGACAGCACACTTCAGTTTCGTCTCCTCTTCAATCCGAGCCTTAAGAGCCAAGATCTTCTTTTTGGAGAACACCACGACACAATCACCTCTGCGCAGATTCAGAATGTCATTGGTCAAAGCGTTCTTTTCTGCATGCAGTTCACCCAGTCTCTCATAGTAATTTACAACAACTTCATCACCAGTCAGCTGCGCAATCTTGCGAATCAAATCCACCACGCTCGCCTCACCACACAAATGCACCTCTTTGGCCCTCACACCAAGTAACGCGTTTGTCCAAGCCCACCCTCTGCCCGCATCACCAATCATTTGAATTTCATCCAGCACAGCAACATCAAAATGGGTCTTAAGATCAATCATCTCAATTGTTCCGCAACTCAAGGGTGCACGGTTCCCAAATGTGTCTAAATCCTCAACAATTTCCTCACCAGTAACCAAGTTACAAGCAATGCCTTCTGATTTGAATCCTTCGTGAACTTCACGTGCCAATAGACGCAAAGGGCCAGCGAAATATCCATTGTTGGACTCCTTGAGACGCTGCAGGGCATTATAAGTCTTACCACTGTTTGTAGGGCCCAAATGCAAGATCAGCTTTCTTTTGATTGTTCGAGCACTAGGGTACCATTCCGCTGGATTAGTGATGTCAACTCGTTGGTCCTGCGGAGGTATATAAGTTGCCTGTGATGACTTGATGTAATGGTGGAGTGCAGTTTCTGTGATATAGTAGAGCTGGTCAGGAGGCGTAGCGAGCTGTAGTGGTGGCTGTGGCTGTTTTATATTGTCAAAAAAGTGCTTGATGGTCTTGCAATTGTTGGTGTTGATCTCTGGATATATCAGATGGAATATTGTATTAGGTAGTGTCTTCGCTGTGGGAACCAATAGATGCAATGGCGTCACCTCACTTGGCTCTTTGAACTCCTCTAGGGATGCGACAAGATCATTCTCGAAAGAACTCATTGAGAAGGCCTTGCACTGTGCGAACAGTTCATCCTCCACCTTGCTCTCTTTCTTCCAGTACTTCATTTGATCCAATCGAATATTCTTATTCAGTGCAAATAGCAGGTCCTCTATCTTTTGGCGAAACGCGTCATCCTTATGCCAAATCAACAAGGACGATGATGATGATGGTGGTGATGAGATCGAATTTATTGTTTTCATCTTCTCAATAACGCTGTTCTTACACTTGTTACTCATTTGTGCACCTGAGAACCAATCACTGTCACGCATCGACTCAAGCATTGCTTGAACTGCTTTCTTACCACCTATTCCATTGTCCTGTGCTGCTGGCGGCGGCGCTCGAAAGGGCCCCCTCTTGGAAACCCGCCTATTTACTGGATTTCGAAGCAGGTAAATACCGGTAGGTCTCATTGATATGGATCTTGTAGCGGCACACTGGTTGGTTGGCTTTGGTTCTTTTTTTAAAGGTGACAGAAGGAGAAAAGTTTTTATTTTTCTTATTTTTTTTTGATGGCTTTTGTTGATTCTACTCTTTTGGGAAGTAATTAGTCTTGAAAACCATTCGACTAGAAGCACCACTGTATTTATTCTAAAGATGACGCGGTGTCTTCAAGATTTCAATTTAAAAAATAACAACAACCAGAACAATTCGAAGCTCTTTTACACACTACACATCACTCTTCTTCCTCTTCTATGATTGTTCAAGTCCTTTTTTTCACTTCCATTCTATTGAGAACCAGTGCCTGGTGCATTATTGATCTGGATTTTTTTGTCCTCACCACCAGACACAATCTTTTCACCAGCCCACTCCACTGCAAGTACCTTATCCGAACCCTTAGGAGCACCGCTCTCTCTCTTGATTGTGTACAGGGCCTTCTGTGCTCTCACATCCCACACTTTCACGGTCCCATCATGAGAACCACTGGCAAACATGTAATCATTGGAAGGATCGACGCTCAAAGAAACAACGAAGTTAGAATGTCCAACGAGTTGTGATGAGGTGGTTGTGGTTGTAGATCTTGGGTCATGGAGGGTGATGTGACGAGCTGAAGAACCACATGCCAATAGGTTCAATTTAGGAAGGGCCACCACTGACAAAAGCGAAAACCCTGTAGTTCTCGTATCCACGCAATGAGAGGTCACCAAATCCCATGTCTTGATTGTATGGTCCTGAGACACAGAGTATGCAACAGTGTTGTCTTCAGGGGAGAATATTATGCCCTCTACTGGCTGTGCGTGTCCCTCCATGAAGGACAATGGTGCTCTGCGTCTCGTTGACGCATCAGCTAATGCCAGTTTCCGTCTCTTCTTGGCTGCAGTTGATGTGACTGTGTTGTTTGGATCAGCCAATGGATCAATTGTGGTCATTTCTTTGTAGTTTGTAGACCAGAGTCCGACAGTGTGATCATAGCCAGCAGACAGAATTCTGTTCCCGTTTACAGCCAATGAGACAACAGGAGCCTTGTGGCCTTCCAAGATGGCTAATGTTTTGCCTTCCTCTGGCTCATCCTCATCATGATACTCAGAGGCAGCATCTTCAACGCCCGTCTTCCAAAGTCTAATCTGTCTATCGTTACCCCCAGTGACGATTCTCGTGTCAGAGACCCACTGGACAGCCTTAATGGCGCCAGAGTGGCCCTGGTATTGCTTCTCTACTTTTCCACTCATATTCCATGTGCGCACAATACCATCATAAGAACCAGAAAGGATCTTGTTGCTATTGACGTCCAGAGAGGAGACCCAGTCCTCGTTGTTGAACGATGCAAGGTATGATGGTGGGAGAACAGATCTGGTGTATTCCAACGACAGAAACGCTTCACTCGAAAGAGCATTGGCAGTGAGGTACTCGTCAATGGAGGTACGCAGCAAAGTACCGTTGATGAGAAAATCGAATGGAACAGAGTTCTCTGTTTCCAGGAGATGGTTAACAATCTCAGAGAGACCATATCTCTTTAAGGAAATCGGTACGTACAGTGGCTTGTCCTCTACTTGAAGGGATTCATCTTCCTCACGGGTGAAGAATCTAATCTTGATCTGTGATTTGTCTGACATCGTGCGGTTGATATGACGAGGAGAGGATTTGACTGAAGAAATGTTCTTCTAGACTTCTCAAAGATGAGGTTTCGGGAGGGTTGGAAATTTTTTTTCCCTGCCTACGATGAGCCCTCGGAAATATGAGGAGGAGAGATTCAAATCATGTGAACACATGTGAACATTTTCCTCGGAACTTGACTCAAGCCGCCGCAGAAAAGTAAATAAGACTAAAATGGTAAAATTGGACGGAAAAATCTCCGTTACATTGACACAAAGTGGACAAGATCGCCACTCAGAATCATACACACAGGCCGTGCCGCTGCATTACTTTGCCAGCCTGCTGCACTATTTCTACGATAGCAGTTTACCCATTCCACTTTTCCCTACTGCCACTTCCACTCCATTGAAACTGAACAGGAACTGAGCTGAACTGCACGCACTGCACCCTTAGAATGAAAGCGCCATTCGTCGTTTCCTCTCCAGGAAAAGTCATCATATTTGGTGAACACGCTGCCGTCTACGGCAAACCTGCGATCGCAGCAGGAATTTCTCTACGAACGTATCTTTTGGTCTCTGAGTCTGCCGACCCTGACGAGATTGTGTTGGACTTTTCTGACATTGGGTTCAGGCATACGTGGGCTCGTTCCCAGCTACCCTGGGACTTGGCTGTGTCCCTCCATGCCAAGGGGGACAAGCCACAGCCTACAGAAGAACTTGTTCCAGAATTGGTCTCTGAGTTGGGCCAGGTGTTGTCTAACATTGACAAAAGCATCCATTATGCGGCTGCATATTCCTTCTTGTACCTATACACTAATCTATGCCACAAGCAGCACGCCGGTATGACGTTCACTGTGCGTTCTACTTTACCAATTGGTGCCGGGTTAGGCTCAAGTGCTTCCATATCTGTCTGTTTGAGTGCGGCACTCGCGCTCTTGGGGAATCACATTGACCCAGCGATATTGAAACCGACAGACCTCTCCCAGGACAATGAGGACTCGTTGTTCATTGACTCATGGGCGTTCATGGGTGAGAAATGCATACAGGGTAACCCTTCAGGAATCGATAATGCTGTTGCTACGCACGGTGGTGCTGTGATGTTTCAGAGAATGGCGAGCTCGACCCCCAGTGTGCGCACCACCATGAGGAATTTTCCAAAGCTGAAGTTGTTGCTGACCAACACTACACAGCCTAGACGGTCCGCCGAACTGGTTGCAGGCGTCGGAAAACTATATGCCAAGTATCCAAAGGTGAGTGGGCACATTTTGGATGCCATGGAGGGGATTACTCGTGAAGCGTACAATTTGATCATTAAGCCATTTATTGATGAAGAGGAGAAGGTGAAGTTGAAAGAGCTGTTTGAGATAAACCATGGCTTGCTTGTGGCTCTAGGTGTCAGTCATCCAACTTTGGAAAGGGTGAGAATGCTTACCGACGAATTGAATGTTGGGAAGACCAAGCTGACAGGTGCCGGTGGAGGTGGTTGTGCGATCACATTGTTGAATGATGACGTCATGGAGGATACCATTGATGAGCTACGCAAAAAGTACGAGGAGTATGGGTTTGAGACTTATGAGACCTCCCTGGGTGGTAAAGGTGTTGGTTTGTTGAGTGGCGGATCCGGGTTCCCGTACACACCTCAAGAATTTTTGAAACTCGGTGACAGAGCTGATATTGAAAGTTCTTTGAAGGCAGACACGTTGGAACCATGGAGGTTTTGGTAATTAATGACGAAACATCTACCGCCTGCCCCTCTGGCTATATATAGATTAAAACTTCTTTCTATAATGTTGCATTCGTGTTTTTTTCAGGTACTTGATACAGGTTATTATATATATATATACATCTATGAACTGTTCTCTAAATTCCTCTGTTGAAGTAGACAGACTCGATCAACTGACCGTTCTTATCCTTTTTACCGGCAAACTCTGGCTCCAGAGAGGTGACAGAAATGCGCTGGTACTGTGGAAAAACTGCCAATGCAAACGGTAACACTGCAAATGAAGTGGCCGCGATAACACCAATGTTGACAACAGTCTGGATCCCCAAACCTTTCCCTTTCAGAACGCCCTGTTGCAACTTCATTAGGATCAATGGAGGCAAAACCATGATAGGAGTCGCATTAATAACACGGGATGCTGCTGTCTCACCAACAGCATATGTGGCTGCAGTCTTGGACGAACCGACAGGGTCACCATTGCTATCGAATACTGTGATACCTTTCTTGATCTCCTCTGAGCGCATGGCAAAGACATTGACCACACCGGCAGATACAACAGCAGCAAACGGCACCAATCTCCCCAAGATCATTCTGGTTTGTGGCTGCAAGTTCTTCAATTTGGGGACAATGGAGTTCAAACCAAGTGCGACACCACACGATGCTGTGACTGCAATGGCGTAGTTTTGGATCAGCTGCGAGGTGGATAGTGGATGGGATTTGTTACCATTGGAAATGTTAATGGCTACATTGAGGGACTGGTTGGCCACCTGCCAGAACAGTGTTCCCACTGTTCCCATGTTAGGGGTCAGCATTCCACCAGTGACGACCAAGTTGGACAGGACACAACTGGACATTCTGAATGGGAGCAGGACAGCCTCACCGGTATCCGGGTGGACAGTGGAGTCTAAGATCTTCTTCGCCGTCCAGAGTTCGTCTGTCATTTGCTTGATTTGACCATTCTTGTACTGGGAGATGAGCTGTTTTGCCTCAGATACACTGGTGGAAGTGTTGAGAAGCATAGAAGGGTCAGAGATGTCAGCGCAATGGCGGACACGGCCACTGTAGGTGGAGAGGTCATAGCGCGAATCTGGAAGTGGGATAGGACCAGGAACAGAGGAGGCCATGGTAACGAACGGCAGTAGTGACTGTTTGGATGGTTGGTGGTGGGCCGGGTGTTTGTGTTTTCGATCTTTTCTTTGTGTCACCACCACCGATGAGATCGGTCGAGATTTTTTTTTTTCTTCCCGCCGCCGTTCAGGGTCTGGAAAAAAGTTTTGTTTGGTCTAGGTCTAGACCAATGTATTGCAGACTAGAAAGAGAGATCTATAGACCCGGACTACACAGGCTAGGACGCAGACTATAACAAAATGAAAATATAGAGTGAGCTTGTGTGGTGTACTCTATCGCCATTGTGGCTTGAAAAGAGAGTGCCCTATACAGTTTACTAACTTATCACATTTACCAAACACTACTGGCCGGGTAACATATGGGTGCAAAGTTTTCACCACCAATGAAAAGACGACTCTGGCTGGGGTTTCTCTTCTTTTTTTTTTTTTCCACAACGACGACACGCGTCCCTCAGGCGTCACTGGGATGAAACCCTATGGTCCCAGTTCGAAAGCCAGGGGCAATCAACGACTAGGTTTCTAACCTACTGTCCAGGTGCGACGTGTGCCAGAGCGATTTTCTGAGGATGTATCTCCGCATTGTGATTTATATCATGTATATAAACAAACAGCTGAACATTGCGGTCATAAATTCCTCTTACATTCTCACTGGAAAGTTTTAGTTCAATTCAATACAGTACTGTCATCTTCTAAGACCGTTTGTTATTGTAGTTTGCTCATCTTCTGGTTCATCTTCTTGCCCACCTACTCGAGAATGGTTTCGGAGAGTCCATCTCATCTCACCGGGTAACCACCAATGTGGAGGAATTAGAAATTTTTTTTCTTGCAGAAAAGTTGTTTATACTCATAATCTTTCAGCACCACCACCGTATATATACATATATCGCTCCATTGCAAATGCCTGCTGACATCGTTGAGCCAGTCTCGAACGTCTTCGAGACCATCTTGGTCCTGGACTTCGGTTCCCAATACTCCCATCTTCTTACCCGTCGTCTTCGTGAGTTCAACATCTACGCAGAGATGCTCCCTTGCACTCAAAAGATCTCTGAATTGAACTGGAAGCCGAAGGGTGTCATTCTGTCTGGTGGTCCTTACTCCGTGTACTCTCCAGATGCGCCACATGTTGACAAGGAGGTGTTCAACCTCGGTGTTCCTATCCTCGGTATCTGCTACGGTATGCAAGAGCTAGCCTGGATTAACGGTACTGAGGTTGCTAGAGGTGACAAGAGAGAGTATGGACCTGCAACATTGAACGTCGAGGACCAATCCTCTCCATTGTTCAAAGACGTTGACCACTCCAAGGTGTGGATGTCCCACGGCGACAAGCTGTACGGTCTTCCAGAAGGGTTCAAAGTGATTGCCACCTCTGAGAACTCGCCATACTGTGGTATCGCCAACGAGGAGAAGAACATTTACGGTATTCAGTTCCACCCAGAAGTCACCCATTCGGAGAAGGGTAAGCTTCTATTGAGAAACTTTGCTGTTGACATTTGCAAGGCCACCCAGAACTGGTCCATGAAGAACTTTATTGACACTGAGATCCAAAGAATCAGATCCCTTGTTGGCCCAGATGCTGAGGTTATTGGTGCTGTCTCTGGTGGTGTTGACTCCACTGTTGCTGCCAAGTTGATGACAGAGGCCATTGGTGACAGATTCCATGCCATCCTGGTTGACAATGGTGTCTTGAGAAAGGACGAGGCCAAGACCGTTAAGGAGACTTTGACCAAAGGTTTGGGTATCCAGTTGACTGTTGTCGACGCTTCTGATGAGTTCTTGGATAAGCTTGCCGGTGTCACTGACCCAGAAAAGAAGAGAAAGATTATTGGTAACACTTTTATCCACGTCTTTGAAAGACAGGCTGCTCTGATCAAGCCAAAATCGGGCAAGGAGATTGAGTTCTTGTTGCAAGGTACACTATACCCAGACGTTATCGAGTCTATCTCGTTCAAGGGTCCATCCCAGACCATCAAGACTCACCACAACGTTGGTGGTTTGCTAGATAATATGAAGCTGAAGCTTATTGAGCCATTGAGAGAGCTGTTCAAGGACGAGGTTAGAGAATTGGGTAAGATTATGGGAATTCCACACGAGCTTGTCTGGAGACACCCATTCCCAGGCCCAGGTATCGCCATCAGAGTCCTTGGTGAGGTGACCCGTTCCCAAGTGGCCATTGCCCGTGCTGCAGACCACATTTACATTGAGGAGATTAAGAAGGCTGGTTTGTACGAGAACATTTCCCAGGCCTTTGCAGCTCTGCTACCTGTCAAGTCGGTGGGTGTCATGGGTGACCAGAGAACCTATGAGCAGGTTATTGCCTTGAGAGCTATTGAGACTACGGATTTCATGACTGCTGATTGGTACTGCTTTGAGCCAGCTTTCTTGAAAAAGGTTTCCTCGAGAATCGTCAATGAGGTTGACGGCGTTGCTCGTGTCACCTACGATATTACTTCCAAGCCACCAGCTACTGTTGAGTGGGAATAAACGGGACGGGTTGCTCATCTTTGTATAGATTTTTTGACCTTATATGTTAGTTTTTAATCATCCATTTCATTTATGTCTGCTGTACTCTGTTGTTTTACTTCTTGCTGAATGTAGATGTCCACCGTCCAAGTCCATAAAAACCTTGCCATAAACCTTCAACATCAGTCAAATATCCAGAGACTGCCTTTCCATACGGTTTTGGCTCATCAACGTCCTTCCACCCCCTCAAAGCTCTCAATTTCCTCAGCTCTTCAAGATTGAACTCCACCTTCGGAGCAGTGCCGTACTTCAACGGACCCACATTGATCCAGAGGCCCTTCTTATCACCAATCAGTCTCTCAATGGCTGCAAAGTATTCAAATACATTCTGCGCTGTGTCCAGAAAGAAACATGTCACAATCAGCACAGTGTCATAATCGTCTGGATGTGAAACAGAAGCAGGTGTGAATGTTCTGATATCTGCAAGGTTCATCTTTAGTGATTCTGGTTTGAACTGTTTATAAAGTGGTACCTCACGCAGCTGATTCTTCGTATCGACATGGTGCGAGTACGTGTGGATGTAAGGGTACACACTGTACGCTTTAGTCTGTGGGGCCTCGTAGGTGAACCTGTTAGCAAGGTACATCATACTGCTGAACTCCACAGACTCAATCTGTTTGAATCCAAGCTTCTTTTGTGCGAGCTCATGGGCAACACGGCCGAGCCCTGAGCCAGGAACGATTACCAGGGTCCGTTGTCTGTGCTCTAGGTTTGGCAGAAATGTATCAATGCTGGAATTAATGTAGTCCATCACTGGTTTGTACTCAGCCTTGCCCAACGGTGACCAATCACGAGCATAATGGCATAAGGATTCAATAACCTTCCCATTGGACTTGTACATACCAGCTTTTTTCTCCAAGGGAGTGATCGCATATTTTTCAATGGCATATTTGGCAATAGCATCGGCAAGATCACCGTTCTTCTTGGTGCACTGGTCCAGGGCTTGTAGATGGTCATAGTATCCAATCTCCCTGGCCTGTTTCTGCCACTCCCATTCAACACGCTTCAGTGTGCGGATCTTGCGGTTGTTCCAGGCAAGTGTATCAGTAGTGTAACGTTCGTAAGTGACCACAGCATCGACAATTGCTTGTCTGTCTGGTTGCATTTCAAGGTTGATGAATTTGGAGAGGAGCCAGTTGAAAGAACGCGTTTTGTAAAACGAAGAGGCCATGCCAAGGATCAAGACAGTAATGGGGATTGAAGACGAGTGCGGTAATAGTCTTGTCAGAACAGCGTAGAGGGCCAGAAGTACTGTTAATCGGATGAGAGCGAACTGTGCTGGTGATGAGTCTTGAAAACGCATTGTCCGTTGTTCAATGGTGTGGCCATCCACCCACACGAGCTTTTTTTTTTCAATTCGGTGGTTGGTGGAATACGCTAAAGAACAAAAATATACAATTCTTTCTGTTGCATATATTAGACGAAGACAATAAGAGAGAGCTTCTATCCATCAGTAAACGTCTAACCACTAAACAGCAGTTTGTTCGTTTTGCTGGGCGTAAAATGCTATCTAAATTGTTCCGTTGCCAGGGCAACAACAAAGTAAAATTCTCGAAAATGTAAACAATGCGGGACACAAATATACGAAAAGTAAACAAACAAAAGTTAAACAAACGAAGGTAGAGGCAAAAACATAAAGCTGATTACTGAAAACCCACATTTTTTCTCTCCAACACTGAGAAGAAGAACGACGAAGACGAAAGAAAAACACACACACATATATATATATGTTTTAATCGTTTTTTTCAATGATGCTCATCCTTACAGTGGCTCATTGAATTGAACCCAGTGCTACCCATATCCTGCTCATTTTTGTCACTATTCCGTGCTCATCATCATTGTTGTTTAGTTTCCTTGGATTTGAGGCCCCTGAGCACACACACATAGAACCTAATCACAGAGACGCATATTTACCATAATGCGTGCACTACCCACACCTCGCCGGTCCCGCAGTCGTCGCATTCGCAAACTTCTCCGCAAACTCTACCGCATCCTTACCTTGAAGTGGCTCCTCCGGCGCCACCAGCAAATCACCATCAAGAGACGTCGCACTCCTTTCCACTTCTCTGCACGCAAGTACAAAGTATCTGTACCACGCTCTGACAGACCCAAACGTGGGCGCAGATGGTACCGCTTATGTCTTTTCAGGAGACGTGTCGTGACAACTCAGGTGTTGAACAATGGTGAAGATGCCATTGAGTTGAGAAATGGCAGTGAATCAGGAATTCCAAACCGCTCCAAGGTGAAGGTGGAGAGGAAGGGACTCTTGTCTGGAATGAAAATGCATGGCTGGGGGTACAAGTGTGGTAGGTTGGTTGTTGAAAGGATGATAATTTGATACAAAGTCTGTCTTTTTTTGAGTTTTGGCTGATTGCTTGGTTAGAAGTTTGAAACCATGCTGGTGTTGTATTATTTTGAATCTATTTTCATTGACAGTCGCCTGAGTAGTTGGCTAGAAAACGGAAAAACTCTGTCTCGGAAAAACGTTTGAAAGACCTTCTCCGCGCGCGCTCCGCAAAGCTTAAACTATTTGAGTGGGCTCAACAGATTAAGGCTCATTCAGTTGTCAGTGCACAACATATCACCATCATGAATCAACCAACAGTGGTCGTTGTTGCAGGAACAGCAGGAACAGGCAAGTCTACCACAGCTGCTGCCATTAAGGAGCACTACAGCCTTCATCACTACATTGAAGCGGATGACATACACCCACAGGCGAATGTGGACAAGATGTCGCAGGGCATCCCGTTGACGGACGAAGACCGATGGGGTTGGATTGCAGAGATCTCGCGTCAGTCTACTGTGCGGGCTCAGGAGTCAGGAGAAGTCGTGATTGCATCCTGCTCGGCTTTGAAGAAAGTATATCGTGACGCTATTCAGAAGGAGTCTCCGGGTACCAATTTTGTGTATGTGTTTCTTTACATGGGATTAAAGGCACTGATAGAACGTACTGAGAAGCGTAAGGATCATTTCATGAAATCGACTATGCTGGAGGGTCAGTTTGCCATTTTGGAGTTGCCTCAGATTGAAGAAGAGCCAAATGCTTTGGTTTTGGATGTCCAGGGGAAAACTGTTGATAATATTGTGAAGGAGGCCACTGCGTTTGTTGACTCTAAAGTCTGATTTATTGTTTTGAGAAGTATGAAGGTATAATTTATACTTCCAAATCCAAAGACAGAACCGTCCAAGTGATAGTGATGATTGATATAAAGGTAACGAATCTTTTGATATCTGTTAAATCCATATAGATCTATACACTGACAATGCCCCCCGTGTACTACTGAACACACACGGATAATAGTTTCAAACATTATGTAACTTCCGGCAGAAAGAAAGTACTTGGATGTACTTTTCTTTTACTAGGTGCGATCTTTCCAGTTGGAGGTAACTTGGATCTCTGTGATCTCTTAGGATAGTCTTCATCATCAAGGATTGTAATATTGGTGGCGCCAGCCAAGTACTCTTGTACCTCTTTCTTGGACTTAATTTGCTTGGAGTTGAGAATCTTTGTTCTTTGCAATTCTTGTTTCAAAAATGGTTGGAAGAGCTTGATTTGTGCACCAATCTCAGTATCCAACAACCTCTTGAGTGGCTGCTTCTCAAATTCCTGTCTCTTGTTCTTCATAGTGACATCTTGTTGACTTGCCTCTACGAAACGAGAGTGGAGGAGATGCAGAGGAATAGAATTGCCCAACATGCCCATCTCCTTGTCCAGTCCCAATTCTTTAAATCCAAAGAAGTCATCACCAATCTCATTGGAGAAATCACCAGAGAGGAACTGTTCACTGTTATCCTCAAACGTCTTCTCAGTCATCTCAAAAGCTGGTCTCAACAAGGTCTTGAGGAATTGAGACATCTTTCCTCGTAGATCCTTGAGCTTGGTTCGCTGTCTCAACACATTATCGTGAACATACGTGTACAGCTGTTCTGGCTTGGTTATACCATTCTGCAGCAGCGACAACATCACAACGTCCTTTCTCTTCTGCTGTGCATTGATTGATGGGGTTTCCAAATGAGTCTTGATACTTGCAACCAGCCCATTCATGTAGTTACCTGCTATTTGGGTTAACGTGTCAATCGCCGTCTGCTCTGTTGTTTCAAACCCAGACGTCATTGCCACTTTAGATACCTTTTTCTTCAGCATGGAGTACACCAGATCTTTGTTCATTAAATCGTGGGTTGGCAATGTTGAGACAGGATCGAGTTTCATCGAGTCGTCAATGTCTTGAATCTCAGGTGGCTTCAACTGAGAATGATGTATGAACTGCTGCTGTTGCATTTGTCGAATAACACTTATCTTAAAGCAGATCGCACGGATCTCCTGCATCTCCTTGATGTTCTCATTAATAACCTTGTCCAGCCCACCAGTAGATAGCTTCGTGTCTTCAACACCACCTCGGGAGAGGATCTCATCTAGAAGCTTCGCCTCCTCTTCATCAATGTCGAGATCCGATTTACCTGCATAGTGCACCTGTGGGTATCCACCGCTGATATCGTATTCAACCAGGTAGATATCATCATCACTCTTTCCTGATGCTCTAAAGAGCTTCTTCTTGGACTCAGTGTAGTTTTTCAAATATGAATCAAACTTCACCATCTTCCTTGAGTCTCTGAGAATCGCAGATGCCTCTGCATTCAACGTTCCAGTAGACGTGAATAGGTCAGATCTCTTTATGCATAGATCAGCTCTTGTTTTAGAAGTCAGTGACTTCCATTGATTCAATTCAAAGTCATCCTTGTCATCATCATCATTGTTGTTCAGGTAGTCATTAGTGTCACCCTCATCCTCATCATCCATCTCAGTGGCATCACCAATGGCAGAACTGAGGATTTTGTTATTGTTGTTCAACGGTGTGGCCTCTGTTGTATCTCCGTCTAGGAGGAAACTTGTAGTTCCTTGAGTTCCAGGAAGTGGCGTTACGGTTCCTGAGTCGAGCATTGATGAGTCGAAAGCGTCTGGCTTTGGGGATTCCAACTTAAATTCACCGTTTCTAGTTCTCTTCGTGCCCTTTTTGGAACCAGTCTTCCCAGAGGGCATTGGGGTCGCTGAGTCTTCCAACGCAGCATTCTCTGCCTCGACTTCAGAACGATCCCTTACAGTGATATCAGGGATCAAAGGTATCAGTATTAGTGATTTTTTCTGCATCGCAATGGCATGGGAACGGAGGAAGTGTGATGGGTCAGAGTTGTATGTCAGACAGTTCTTCCAGATAAGCATCACATCATCCACAAACTCTTGTTTCGATTTATAGTGGAAAGATTTCAACTTCTTGAGGATGGTATTGAGATCCATCGGCTTCTTGATCACCTGTGAGTAGTTTGGTGCCTCTCTTTTACTAACCTTATTCAGGAAAGCAGTGGAGTGCTCAGTGTAGTTTCTCAGCTCCATAACCACCTTCTCACATGCTTCATATAATTCCTCTTGTCCAACCTTATCATCGGATGCCCACTTAGAACGGTTTTTTCGAACGTCCATTATCAGCTGACGGAGCTCATTGTCTTGTAATTGTAATTTGTCCTTGTTGTCATCAATGGAACGGAGTAAATGCTTGAGGGAGAGGTTCGCCGCTCCTAAACTCATGAATGAATCCTTCAGGTTGGCTAGATCGTCTGTTTCCTCGAGTAATTTGTCATTGGCTTCAAGCTTCTTTCTTTTAATGATGGTTTCTTTATCATTCTCAAAACTGTGATAGATTTTGTTGAAGTTCTCAATGAGGGTCTTGCTGTCCAGAGGCGTTGTATCTGTTTCACAAATCGGTACTTCAAGAACAACATGCCCTTCATGATCTTTCTCTAGGTCTAAAACTCCCACATCACCATCTGTGTCAGCTTCTTTCCCAGTATCAGCATCAGCATCGTCATCGTCATAATCATCATCATAATCTTCATCAATCTTCCTCACTGGAACTGACTCAGCTTTGTGCTCCTCCCCCTCCTCCTCATCATCATCATTATCATTCTCAAATATCTCATACTCATCGACTCCAGTGTCATCATAGTACATGTCAATCGCTCTATCAAACAAGATGTACCGTACTCTCAACGCCAATTGTCTCGAGCTCTCAATACCGTTTGCAATGGTCTGCTCATTGATAGGATCCACTTCTTCTCCTTGGTTCCCTCCAGACTTGAGTTTCTCATACGTCTCGGTGAATCTTAGCGATACATTGCTCCTTAAGAACTCCTTGAACAACGTCCTGGCATCATTATGTTGCAAAATGGTAGATAGCACCAGCAGCTCCTGGTTGTTGAAGTAATAATCAAATGTCCCTCGAGTGAAGAGCTGCTTGGCTAAAGAAAACAGTTTTTCTGTTTTATCTTCCTCAAAGATCTTCAGCTTGCTCTGAAGGTGGCTGGCCATTGCTACTGCTGTTACCATCTCTCTTTTAAACCATCTCTTATAGTCTCTGTTTTTTTTGTTGTTTACTTAGAATCAACAAACAGGTACCCGGGACTGGGGACAAGGCTCGGAAGTCAGTCAGTCCGGATGTACATCACGTGAGGTCACTTACAATTACACGTGATTAGCTCTTGGAGATGAATTACATAATAGATTACGCAATCTGTCCCGTTTCTTTCTTTTCTTTTCAGCCTCGGACTAAAAAAATGAACAAAATTTGGTGGGGGCGCACAACAAAATAAAAAAAAAGGGGGGGGTTCTCCCCTGGCCAACAACTAACAGCCTGTCAAAAGTCGGGGTACCTCGTATAGTGATTGGAGTAGTTGGTTGTTGTTATACTTACCAGGGTGGTATGGTATGGTATGTTCGTTGTTGCGGTGGCGTGGTGTTGCTGTTGCTGCTGCTGCCTTCTTTCAAGACGTAAGACGCGATAAATCAGCTCACGAAATGCTGAGCCAAAAATGAGCCGAGCTCAGCTCTGCTCTGTTTTTTTTTTTTTTCTTTTGGTCTAGATCTTACGACCGAAACAAAAACTATCACCAACTTGTACCGATAATAGACTCATTGGCATATTCAAACAGGTACAATATATATTTAGATGTATACATATGCTTGGGTTGAGCTGAGAGGGTGGTAGTCCGTGTCCGGAGTTGCGTTGGTAATTTTTTGGGTGTTGGGGGTGTAGTACCACCGTAGCGGCGATGGTTGAAAAAGTTTCTATCAGTTCTAAAAATGTGTCTAATCTCTTGGTGGTGTGCACAGCTCGTTTAAAAATGGCGTCAGAGCAAAAAAGAAAGAAAGGCACGAGCCGAGCGACCAATGGAGCGGAGAGTATAAAGACTTGACACAATCCTGATGTGCTGGTAGGATCCAGAGACTACAGTGATATGTACATCAGCACTAATGATAGGAACCACGATCAACAACCTGACAATCATTAAACTCATAGGCACCGGTGCCTATGGTCTAGTATTCGAAGTGCTCGACCCTTTGACACGCACCTCTTTTGCGATGAAGGTGACCTCAACACACAGTTCGCATTCAGCAAGAAACAGTGATGCCATTCTCAAGAAACTCAAGGCCCTTGTGGTTGACCACAGCATCGAGACAGCTACAGTACCTCTTTCTCTAGCAAAGATCAGAGACATTGAACCTCCTGCTGGGCCTTACAAAGAGCTGACATTGCATCTCAGGGTGCACGCCCATCCAAACATCGTTTCTATCCACTCAGTTGCACAGTGCCGGTCCTTGGTGTTTACTGTTATGGACCTGTACACCGAAGGTGACCTGTTCCACGCGATTGTTGAGGACAAGTTATACCTCCACTCCAGTCCACAGCTCATTAAATCCGTCTTCACACAGCTTTTAGACGCAGTCAGCTATTGCCATTCCAGGGGAATCTATCACT
Organism: Barnettozyma hawaiiensis; assembly: GCA_003706665.2. Lineage (NCBI taxonomy): Eukaryota > Fungi > Ascomycota > Saccharomycetes > Phaffomycetales > Phaffomycetaceae > Barnettozyma > Barnettozyma hawaiiensis. Next base: position 170,713 of record PPLY02000009.1, on the reverse strand, counting down.
GTGACCTCAAGCCTGAGAATATTCTCGTTGCAGATAACGGTCGTCGTGTGGCGCTAGGCGACTTTGGCCTCAGCGTTGCCAATCCTACGCTTGGTGGGAACATCTGTATCGGATCATCATACTACATGCCTCCAGAGAGACTGCTGGGAATGGGACACGGTGATGAGGAGAAGAAGAAGCAGAAAATGATGTCCTTTCCAGCATCACAAGGAGACGTTTGGTCCCTGTGTATTATCCTCATCAACCTCACATGTATGCGCAACCCTTGGTCAAAGGCTTGTTCGGTGGATCAGACATACACCAACTATGTCAAGAACAACAACGTCCTCAAGGACATATTGCCAATCAACGATGAACTCTTCTCTGTGCTTGTCAATGGGTTGAGAAAAGATGGAAGATGCGGACTCTTGGAGTTGAGAAGCGGGGTCGTTAACTGCTCTTGCTTCACCACTTCGGGACAACTCTCGATACCAGACGCATTTCTTACCCCTCCACCAACCCCTCCACCAACTCACAACCAGTGTCATATTCCAGTGGATTTCAACCCTCCTCCTCCTTCTCCTTCTTCATGCAATTATCAAAAACTGCTGTATCCAATTGGTTTCAGTGGCGACAAGTTCAGTGGAAAGATCAACAATGGATTCATGGATGATGAGAATTGCAGTCTGTTGACTGAACGCAGCTTTATACTGAACGACCACACCAGACCTGGATATGATGACAACTGGTTTGGTGTTAGATGAAACTTTTTAACGATAGATACGATAGAATTACTACTAATGATAATGTTATAATGATATAAATAAGACCGTACATCACTTTCATTGGTGTTAACATCATGGGAACATCGAAATGTGTATTAGTGGTTATGAGCCAGTATAGTGGCTATGAGAATGTACATAGTAGATAATATTTAGATGACACCAACAGCGTATATGCAACTCCTCTCGTATTAAATTGAACAGTTCTATCACTTCATTAGCAAAAAACAAATCATCATCTCATTATCTCTCTTCTGTGTCTTTACAACAGAGCAGCGTGTTCGCTTGCAAGTCTTTCAATGACAATGGATGAAGCACCACCACCACCATTACAGATAGCAGCAACACCCAACTTACCGCCTTCCTGAGACAAAACAGAGATCAAGGTGGCAATGATTCTTGCACCAGAGGCACCCAATGGGTGGCCAATGGCAACGGCACCACCATAAACGTTCAGCTTCTCATCTGAAATGTTCAAGATCTTTTGGTTAGCCAAACCAACGACAGAGAAGGCCTCGTTGAATTCGAAGAAGTCAACATCATCCAAACTTAGCCCAGCGTGCTTTAGAGCTTTTGGAACAGCAAGAGATGGTGCCCATGTGAAATCCTCTGGAGCATGGGCAGCCTCACCCCATCCAAGAATACGGGCAATTGGTTGCAATTTCAACTCAACGAGCTTCTTGTACGAGACAAGAACAATGGCAGCACCACCATCGTTGATTGGGGAAGCATTGGCAGCAGTGACGGTACCATTCTCCTTTTGGAACACAGTTCTGGCAGTTCTCAACTTGTCAACGTTCAGCTTGCTCACCTCTTCGTCTTGGGAGACAACCACATCCGGCTTACCTCTGAAACCCTTGATAGTTATAGGCGAAACCTCGTTGGCAAACTTACCATTAGCGTAAGCAGCCTGGGCCTTCTGGTAGGATTTGATGGCAAAGTCATCCTGTTGCTCACGGGTAAAGGAGAAATCGCGGGCACACTTTTCAGCAGAGATACCCATTGCGCTCCCACTGTAAGCATCAGCCAAACCATCCTTTTGCAAACCATCAACCATAGTGGCATCACCATAACGGGCACCAGCACGGGCAGATGGAATGTAGTAAGGAGCATTGGTCATGGACTCAGCACCACCAGCAATGACAATGTCAGCGTTACCCAACAAAATAGTTTGGGCAGCGATGATGGTGGCCTTCAAACCAGAAGCACACACCTTGTTAACAGTGGTGGCAACAGTGTCTTGGCCCAAACCAGCCTTTAGAGCAACTTGTCTAGCTGGGTTCTGGCCAATATTGGCCTGAATAACGTTACCAAAGACAATCTCCTCAACCTCTGTTGGGGCAATAGCTGGAACTTTCGCTAGAGCAGCAGTGACAGCATGGGAACCCAAATCAACGTAGTGTTGGGAGGCAAGAGCACCTTGGAAAGAGCCGATTGGAGTACGGGCGACAGAGACGATGTAGGCAGCGTTGTCAGACATTTAGTTGATTGTTTCAGTTAACGGTGGCAAAAAGAGGGAGAAGGAAAGAAAGAAAGAAACAAATTGTTGTTTAATGTTATAGATTTCTTGAACTTAAACGACACGGCCGATCTGGAGCGGGGCGGCACCAAACGAAATGACAAAAAAAAAAGAAAAAACGCGTTTTTGCCAAATAAATCAAATTTATTAAAGTTCTATTCGGGAATCGAACCGAGATCAATTAGGTAAAGAGGAAAAAGAAGTGTTAAATGTCCCCAGGAAGAATTGAACTGACGTCGCTGTAAGAAACATGTTTCCACAGTTACCAATAATTTTATTCAAATAAAGAAGAAAAAGAAAAAGTTTTCTTTTCTTTTCTTATATGATGTTTGGCACAATCAACCAGCTCCAACCGCCACCACAGAATGCCACCAAAGGGGAAAAAGAAGGGATCCAAGTTCCAGGGTGAGGAGAAGAAGAAGGCAGTTACCACTGATGAACGTTTCACTTCTGTGCATAACGATCCTCGTTTTAGACTTCCAAAGAGAAACGACTTCAAGGTCAAGCTGGATGATAGATTCAAGGAATCAGATGTCAAGTCTCTTGAAAGAAGAGCTAAGATTGACAAGTATGGTCGTAAGCTGAAAAAAGATGATGATGTTGCTGTTTTCAAGAAGTACTACGAGACAGGAGGTCAATCTGATGAAGAAGAGAGTGAAGAAGAAGAGCGGGATGAGGAGAACGTTGAGGCACAGGTTGAATCAACTGACGACTCTGAAGACGAAGTCCAAGTAGACCTGGCTCGTGGTGAGGGGTTGCCATCAGACTATGAATCCTCTTCTGATGAGGAATCTTCTTCTGATGAAGAGTCTGACGACGACGGTACAACAGCCGGGTCTGAAGAAGAAGAAGCCAAGCCAGAAAGTAGTGATCCGGAAAGAAGATTTGCCGTTGTGAATCTTGATTGGGATCATGTTAAGTCTACTGATTTGATGGCAACGTTCCAGAGTTTTATTCCTCCTGGTGGTTTGATTGAGAGTGTTTCTATTTACCCATCTGAGTACGGTAAGGAGAGACTACAAAGAGAAGAGGTTGAAGGTCCACCAAGGGACCTTTTCAAAAGCAGTAAGAAGAACAACAGAGAGGAGTCTCTCTCTGACTCTGACTCTGACTCTGAGATCGAGGCTAAAGACTTGTACGAAGAGGATGATGGTAAGGAAGATTACGATTTCAAGTCTTTGAGAAAATACCAATTGCAAAGACTGAGATACTACTACGCCGTTGTCACATGTGACTCTGTGAAAACTGCGAAGGAGATTTATGACAACGTTGATGGCACTGAGTATGAGTCCACTGCCAATGTTTTTGACTTGAGGTTTATTCCCGGCGATATGGACTTTGAAGACGAGCCAAGAGACACATGTACCAAGATCCCTTCAAATTACAAACCGGAGACGTTTGTGACTGATGCCCTCCAGCACTCCAAGGTGAAACTCACGTGGGATGAGACTCCAGCGGAGAGAGTCAAACTAAGCTCAAAGTCTTTCAGTCAAAGGGAATTGGATGAAATGGACTTTAAAGCATACTTGGCTTCTGACAATAGTGACGATGAAGAGGACGGAGTTGTAGGTGAAGATTTGAAGAGTAAGTATAAGAATCTAGTTTGTGCCAGTACGAAGATTGGCAACAAGGATATCTTTGCCAAGGGCGGTGATGATAATGAAGACGACGTGGACATGGAGATCACTTTTACACCTGGTTTGGAATCAGGGATCACAGGTGGTGATGAGACAGCGACTCCACAGAATCCAGATGAGGAGTCTACTCTGGATAAGTTGAAGCGTAAGGCTAAGGACCGTCGTAAAGCTAGAAAAGAAAAGGTGAAGGAAATCCAGAAGGAAGAGATTGAGGCCAAGAAAATGGTGGATAAGAGAAGCCAGAAGTCAAAGAAGAAGACGAGGGGTGAATCAATCGATGATAAATCTAAGGCTGAACTGGAATTGTTGATGTTGGAAGACGAAGAGAAGAAAAACAAGTCCAATGGTGCCCATTTCAACTTGAAGGAGCTTGTGAGATCAGAAAAGGAGAAATCTAAGAAGGCAAAGCACAGAAACCAAGAAAAGATCGTCGAAGATGACTTCAAGGCTGATTTGAACGATCCTAGATTCAAGGAGATCTTTACCAACCATGACTTTGCAATTGACCCAAGTCAGCCACAATTCAAGAAGACATCAACAATGAAGAAGATCATGGAAGAACGTAACAAGCGTCGGGACGGCGACGACGATACTACCGCAAAGAAGAAGGACTCCAAGAAGAGAAAGCTCGAGACAAATGATGGCCAGTTCGAAGTCAAATCTCTTGTACAGAAATTGAAGCGTCGCGCGAAGAAATAAACGGAGCAACAACCCCTCCACTCTGCATTTATTATAAAAAGAACTGTTTAATAGATTGTCCAAGTCGGCCTCTCTACAAGAGCCAATCGCCAAATAAATGATTAGTACCTTTGATTAGTTAGTACCTCCATCCCAATTAGGCAGTTTGTAAACAAAGGGTTTTTTCCGCGAAACGTGAGCTAAAAAAAAACAATGCTGGTTCTCATTTAAAGAAAAGAAAAAAAAAAACACTCCCTCTCTCTCACAAAAGGCGTGTAAACAACCAAACCAAGCAACAAACGTCTCTGTAAAGTCGAGAAGATCTCAGCAAAACACTTTCAGCGAGAGAGAATCTGGACACCATCAACACATTCGCGATAATGTATTCTTCACCGACGAAACCGTCTGCTAAGCAGACAATTCTCCCCAACTCTGATATTAAGGACCTGCTCACCAAGGAGACTTATTCACAGCGATCGTATGACAACCTGGTTCAGCATGAACGTATGGATGCCACCTTCAATCAGTCCAAGTACATCAACAGACAGCCTGGTAGTGTGGTGGAGCACTTTTCACCGCTAAGGAGACTGCCTACGCTGTATGAGATTCTGAATAGAAGAACAGAAGCTCCAGTGGATCTTTGGTCCTTTTACGTTTACATCAGGGATTACCAAAATGCAGTTGACTACCTAGACTTTTGGATTGATGTCATTACCCATTTGAGATTGTGTAAAGACTATGTCAAGGGACTTCGAGAGAGTTTGATACTGAGTGAGAAGCACAAGAGTCTGAATGATGAGAAGCATCTCTCCTCGTCGAGTAACAGGAACACTTCAACAGGCGATCAAGAAGCCAGCAGTGATGGTCCTGGTGAGTATAGAGAGTCAGTGAGTTCATCACTGCTTCTGGAGGCTTTACTCAACGAGGGGTTTCTTGATGAGAAGGATAACAAGAGAGTCTCGTCGTTCTTGCAAGGGAACGAATACATCAATGTTAAAGATGCCAGGATCAACGCCATTTTCACAGAGACACCAGCACCGCAACCACAAAAGGCAGAGGAAGTGGTGTATCCTCCACAGACCTATCAGTCTCAGCCTCAACAATTTCTTGACGAGCCACCGCATGTGGATCCATATGAACCGTTGGCCTCTCCAAAGAAGGTATTTGCGGGTGATTTGATTAGTCGTCAGTCTGACATCAATTCCAACAGCGCGCGTTATAATCGTGACTCGACAAGGGTCATTCCGGAACAGCTTGAGAGATACATTGCTAATGTCAAGAATGGGAATATTTCAAGAGCAACATTGAAGTCATCATCCAGAAACATCCTCAACACATACTTTAAGGAGAACTCGCCAAAGAGACTAATCATCCCAGACAGGATCATACGAAAAATCAAACATGATGTTGAGATCCAAGGACGTGATGACCCTGAGGTCTTTGACGATGCCCGAAACTACGTCTATTCTGCGATGGAGAGAGAATCACTTCCTTTCTTTCTACAACAAAATGCACTTCACAACCTGAACAATAAATCTTCACTGATACGACTCATTCTAGGGCTATTTCTTCTCTTCTCGGGTTTCTGGATCAGCTATTCATTGATTTTTACGAATGTTGAACCAAAAGCGATACGAGTAGTTATCATTGTGCCATTCTTGCTGGGCAGCTACTTGCTCTACTCGTTTCTATACAAACTGGATCCAGTAATGGTGTTGTTCAGATATAGTGACAATCAGGAACTGGTAACATATAAGAAGAGTGGATCAAAGGCCAAAAGGAAGAATTGGATCAAGAATTTGTATGAGCCATTTGTCTATGATCTCTTGAAGAAGAGATCGCTGTGGGTCCTAACATTGATCTTGATAACTGCTGCTGTGTTTAGCATATTGTTTGGTTTAGTTCCAGGTCATAGAATATAAAGCTCTCCTACTACATACATTAACTCCTTCACAGTTAATATTAATCAAAACTCACCTGAAGGATATAAACTTCTCATTAATAATTATACACTGATTACGTGTGTGTGGGTGAAGATGATGATGATGATGAAAAGTATCTAACTTCGTGTATCCTTTTCTGTGCAAATCTCCCATAATTGTTTCTTCCAGCTCTCCAACTTTCTGTGCAACAATTGTAACTTCTTCAATTGGTCAGGTGATGCCCTCTTTTGATCCTTACTAATCGACTGGTGCAAAGAGCTATATTGCTTGTACTCTTCGTTGAACCGTTTTGCAAGGTCTTTGTAGAACTCCTCATCATGTCCATCATCAGCCCTTTTACGTTTGTTACCATTCTGTGCTGCTCCATTTAGCTTAGCACCAGCACCAGCAGTAGCAGTAGCAGTAGCAGTAGCAGTGTCTTGCCTTTTAGCAACACCACTTTTTGGCCTCACAGGACTGTTGCTCTCTTGTTTGTTTTCATCCTTCCTTGACAACCTTGGTTGCACTGCTTTTGGGGCTGGCTTTGGGGATTGGTCCATCTTTTGAGTAATCTCTCGTTTCTTGGGTGAAACTCCTCTTCTTTCCTGGACTCGGGAGTATGGATCAGAGTCCTGCTTCCCATTGTTGGCGATTGGGGTCCGAGAACCATTATTAGGTGCTGGAGGTTGTAGTTTAGACGGTGATGCTGCACTTGCAGGAAGTGGAGGATTCGATCGTTCCAACTGCTTCCTTGCTGATTCAAGATAGACTCTGGCATTGGCTTCCTGTGGAACATTAAGAGCGTCAAACACAGTGTGGCAGTTCTTCAAAAGTATTAATTTGGATCTCATATCGAACATCCTTGACTCAGCAAACTTCAAGTCGCTGTAGAAAGGGTAATCAAGGACCCAGTGCTCTCCACTTTCAAGTACAGATATCGGTTTGGGATTCGGATACTCTTTGATCAAATTATCCTGGAGGGCTGGCAGCCCAATTAGACTAATGGCTTTCTTGATATCGTGCTCCTTGTACATTCCCTTAGTGACCACCATGATATCTTCAAACGACATTGGCCCCAAAGAAAGCAGGTAGCGAAGTCTTCTGGAAGCTGCAGTGTGATTAGCAGTAGTAGTAGTAGCCTGTTGTGCTGATCGATGCTGTGTCTTGGGTGAGGAGGGTACTACTGTCTGTCGTTCCAGAGCTATTGGTGTGGAGCCAGATTGCTCAGGGGTGACCAGGGAAGCAGTGACTTGCCCAAGGTTCTTGAATGTTGAGAGGGAGAACTGCTTGTAGATAGTTGATCTTCTTCCCTCCTCAGTCTTCTTGTCAAGCTTGAGCAAAGTGTTGTCTACCTTCAAGAATATCTCACCATCCTTCACCACAACCTTGAGGCTTTTGCCTTGCCTTACGTGGTCAAGCAGACCAACCGTCAAATGCAAGTCAAATATGGACGCTGGTTTGGTGCTGGAGTTCTTGTAAACTGGCAGTAGTCTCTGTGCACTCCGCATACTCTGGTTGGTGTGTGGTACTATAGTCAGCTGCTCGTTGGAGGGCGTCCTCTGTCTGTTCCGCTTGGGAGTTGAACAATGAAAAAATGGCTCTTTTGTGCTTGCAGTTGTATATGTGGCTTATACTAAGTGAATGCAAGTTGGTTTCTTCTTCCTCTTCTTCCTCGTCTTCTTCTTCTTTCTTTCTTTCTTTCTTTGTGTTGGTTTCTGTAGTGGAGAAGGAATTTTGAAACTTCCAGTGGTGAGTTCCGAGTTCGCGATTTCTCCCCTCCACCATACAAGAACATCATAACACATACAATGCACTCAATGGAGAGGCAGCCTGGAGGATGATAGAGGTGATGAAGATCAAGCATATCGATACAATATTCCCAATCCCGTGGAGTACTACAAAAAAAAAATATCCAAGAAACTGTTGGGATGGATGAATGTCCATATGGATGTGGTTCATACGGAAAAAGACCAAAAGAGAGTCTCTTTATGTGATGGAACATGTTATAGCACCTTCTGCTTAATGAAGAACTGCTTCAAATGGCGCAACTGAAAGTATCCAGTGGCACCCAACACCAACAACTGGATCACAGACCATCTCACAACCTTGGAATTAGTCTGCTCGCTCTGATCTCTAAAGGCAGCCTCTCTTTCTCTCATCAGCAGCTGCTCTGTTTGGATCTCCTTCAACTTATTATTCAACTGCTTCACCTTGTTCTTCAGCAGTGATACCTCGTCCTTTCCTCTGCTGTCAATAGTCTCTGCGCCGGCAATAACCAAGTCGAAAAACACACGAACAGTCATATCCCTCTGTGGGAATCTTGGAGTAATACAGAACCTGTGTTCGCCAGAGTCGCTCGCTGAGAAAGTGAACTCCCCATTGCCTGGACTTTTTTCATTCACAACTCTGTGGTTGTTATCAAATGTTTCCTATTCAATCGTCGTTAGTACATACACACACATGTTGTGTTGTTTTGGAACTGGCCACTCACATCAACTGTTATCTCAAGCTTCAACAAGGGGTTGGAGTGGAACTGCTTATCACGACCAATCTCACTGTTTAATTTGGCAACGACAATGGTACCCTTGGGCAATTCCTCAAAGAAACATTTCGTCTCATGAGGAGAGGTATAAAAGTGAATTGCGGATACAAGCTGTACCAGTAGGACCAAAAATCCCAGTCTTTGGAGCTGCTGCTGCATATGATCTTTGCAAATAGTTATCAGCAGATTGTCACCTCCGTTGTCAAAACAAATCCGTTGTGTTTGTTGGTTTGTTTGTTTTTGTGTGTGTGGCAAAATGGAGAAAGACGGCAAAAATTAATGATTAGGTAATAGCTTAGGAAATATATTATGTAAGAAAATCCATAGTGTATTATGTAAGAAAATAATAGGGACAAGGTAATACAGAGACGGATGAGTTCCATCTCGGCGCAGTTTATGTACAAACACGTATGAGTGTTTGAACTGTGTTTGAAATGAGTCTAGAGCTGTACAACTTTCTTGAATCTTGACGAGTTCTGAGTTCCATTCGCCATATATAGGGCCTATTAGGATCACATCATGCCAATTTAGGACAGCTGTCTGACATTTTAGGAGAAGGGCATCTACAAAGCAATACTAAATATCATATAAATGTAACATAAGCCTCACAAAAAAACACTGGACAAGGGAAACACTCTGAAATCAGAGGATCCAGATAGGATATCTTCAGCTACTATTAGCGGCAGCTTCAAAACTTACAACAAAAGAGCGACAGCGGCGATGGCAGCGGCAGCTGGGACGGCAGCCTTAACACCGGCACCCTCGAAAGAGGAAACAGTTGGCTTTGGAGCTGGAGCTGAAGAAGATTTGGAAACCTGTGGGGCAACAGTGGTTGGCTTAGCATCCTCCTGTTCCTCAGCAGTCTTGGTCTCCTTTGGTTGTTGTTGTTGTTCAGCGGACTTAGACTTTTCTGGTTGTTGTTCAGCAGACTTGGTTTCCTTTGGTTGTTCAGCCGGTTGTTCAGCAGACTTGGTCTCCTGTTCCTCTTGTTCTGGTTGCTGTTGTTGTTGCTCAGCAGACTTGGTCTCCTCTGGTTGTTCAGCTGGTTCTTCTTTGGTCTCTTCAGGAGTTTCAGCAGCGGTGGTGGTGGCGGCCTCTGGCTCCTCAGCGTCGGTAGCCTCTGGCTCCTCAGCTGGCTTAGTCTCCTCAGGACAGTTACCCAAGTACGAACAACCTTGGATGCCAAAGTCAGGAATGTACTCATCGGTCAAGGTGGTGGAACATCTGAGAGTACCAGTTGGCTCGGTTGGGAGGTCACAGGCGGCCAAGGCGTCCTTGACGTAGACACCATAGTACTTCCACAAGGTCCAACCACATTCTAAACAGCCATCAACCTTAGATTGGAAAGCAGAACCAGCAGAACACAAACAGTCCTCATCATATGGACCAAAGTAACTGTTCTCGGTGTTCTTGGAACAACTCTGACCCTCAATGATCAGCAAACCACAGACGGCATGACAAGCAATACTGGCACAGTCATCAGCAGAGGCAGCTAGTGCATAGGCCTCTGGATCAGCGTGACCGATAGCCTGGGCCTCAGCGAAGGCATCAGCGTAAGCCTCAGCTGCTGCTTTGGCGTGGGCATTGGCCTTAGCCCATGGAAGAGCACCAGCATTTGGAGCAGCAGAGACTAGGGTGGCAGTTAGAGCAGCAGCGATAAGTTTAAAGTTCATTTTGATTTTAAGCGAGTGAAACGAAGCGAGTGAAACGACAATGAGTGGGTGATTTTTAAGGAAGAAGAATCAAAAGAGAGAGGGAGAGAGAACAAGGGCATGGAGAACTGTATTTATAGATAGAGAGGAGGTTCCCAGTTGGGAGTGTGACGAGGGACAAAAAATAACGGGGGACACCTGGTTTCGAAGATGCTTGAATGGAGTTATCGTCCACATTATACGCCAACAGCTTTCTTTTTTTTGCATCTTTGGTTTGCCTGCATCTTGGACGATTTATCTAAACCATCTCAAACTTGCTGTGACTTGACATCAAACACCACTAATAAAATTTAACTTTATAGATAATCCGAGGAGCTGGCGGAGCGGAAGCCCAGTTTCTTCAGTTCACTAATAACACATAGCCATCAGCCTCCAATAGGTATCCAATACTACCACGTATTAGACCCCTCCAGTATCACCCTTTACGACATGAAGTTCCAACAACAACACCAGCAACTGCATCTGTCTGTCTGTCTGTCTGTGTCTGCATGTCCCCACTGCCAAAGAGCCCCCAAGAAAACGTCAAAACCGCGACAAAAAACTGGGCAACAACAACCGACCGGCCCAGTAATTCACCCAGAAACGAGCCAATCAGAGGCAGGGTGCACGAGACAAATGCAAAACGGTCCCTGTCACCCCTGCAGACTTTCAACCTTTTGGTGATTGGCTGTCATCCTCGTTTTGTGTTCGTGTTTGTTTTAGTTTTGTGTTCTGTATTTTTGAGACCTGACAGACAGTATGTAGTGTGACAGCTGGGACAAGACCGTAATAAAACTATGTAAAGTCGAAAGAAATTGCACACACTGACGCGTACCTGAGAATAAAAAGCATAGTTGCTATTTATCAAAGAATCTGTCAAAACTTTCATTAGTGCAAAGGAGAAAAGGGAGCCAACCGACGCAACACAGTCAGTCACCTCCGATAACCACAGATCGTAGATCATAGATTGTACATGACTGCTATTACTCTTTCGAGTGTTCAACCGACAATGGAGGTGGTCTTTTGCCTCTTTCTCTCTCTCTCGCACGCTCTGATCTATTCCGTATGTGTGTGTTTGTTTGTTTTCTTTAGTAACGAAACTGGGTGTTGTTTTTTTATTATGCGTCAATATGCGCCAATATGCATCAATATGTGTATACAAAAGCTTAAAAGGAAAAACATCCCGCTCCGGTTCGTCCCAATTTGGTAAGTGAAAAACCCACCATATCGGTGCATCCAGTTCCTGAAAAGGGATTGGAAGAATGCTGCTAACGATCTACTGCGTGTGCAGGAGGTTAGTGTGCTCCCCGATATAATTCTTGGACAACTCTTGGATAATTCTTGGACAAAACCACCACCCACTGCTACATACTATGACCCCTTTCTTCAATATAATCATCATCATTTCTAATATACCGATCACTTGTCCTCGAAAGTAACATCATTCTCCTCCCCTCTGCTCAATGTCAGCTCTCTAAGGGCCTCTAAAGCGTATTTTTCTTGCAGCTTCAATTTAGTAGCATGCGGAATCACAATCGGTCCCATTCTGTTCTTGACCCACTCTTCATTGAGATCCTCGTCACCTAAAACCAAGTACTCAACCTTATCATGGACAGTATTGAATTTCGAGGCCTTTTCGATAAACTTTTCCAACACCTCCTTTTCGAAACTGGCCAGTTGCACAATAGTGGAATTGTTCGCATTGTTGTGGTTCTTCAAAAACTCATCCAACTCCTTCAAGCGTGACGGGAAGTAGTCAACTAAAAAGTCAATGAATTCCGCAATGTACTCATCCACTTCATCTTCAGTCGCAGACTCTAGCAAGTAGTTAGAATCCAAATTTTCTGCCTGATCTAGCCCTTCAGTAACAAACGGTGTCAAACCACACCCTTCAACAATATCATTCAGCGTCGACTCCTCAAGTGCAATCAGATCTTGGATGAAACCCTCTGGGATCTTGCCATCCTCGCCTTCAGTTGAAACTTCTCTAAATATAGCCTCTGCACGTTCAGGGACATATCTGATCTTTTTGGTAAACGCAAATGGGAAATAATTCTCGTCAAGATTCAAAACGACATCTTCAAGTTCGCCACCATTGGAGTCAAAGTTGGTTATAAACTGCACAGACGGTTGAATACCAAACCACTTCAAAGCAACTCCCAAGCTGTGGCTGTGGTTGTGGCCCGGTCCATCATCTTCATTCTTGATTATACGTGTTGTCAAGTATTCTCTGTTCACTTGATGCTCAAACAGCACAGGGGTCAACTGGCTCTTTGGAATGAAACCATATACATGCGCAAATTTGAACGCATCCTCCACCTCGTCATAGCTGATAAACAGTTCAATTTCACCACTCAACCCTTGCACCTTGGATCCGTCCAGCTTCAAAAGAACATCCTTGTTAATACGATCAACATCAAAAGAGCAATTCACAGAGTCATTACTGTGGTTAATAAAGTCAATAACTGGAACTAGTGTGGAGGCAACAGAAAACGAGTACTCCGTGTCGTGTTCTTCCTTTCTGGTGTACGCTTTTCTAAAGTCAGTGGTTCCACGCTTGTTTGCACGATCATAACGGCCTTGCTCAACATACTCCTCTTGCTTCGCCTCTTCTTCTTCTTCTTCTTCCTGATCATTATCATTGAAAAAGTCACTGACTTCTTTTCTCAATACCTTTCTAAAGTCAGCCTGCTCGTCAAATATGTCAAAACGACCCTGGTCAGGTTTCAATTTCGGAGCAGGTTTTTTCAACTCTTCAGGGATTTCCAAGATACGCGAGATAACAGCTGCCTCCACCTGTTTCAATACAGATTGATCAGCTAGAGACTTTGGATCAAATCCTAAATCTTCATCAATGCTTTCCAAGGCCTTCCAAACAAGGTCATTCTTAACATTTTCAATCTCAGCTCTGTGAATTCTTTGGTGGTACTTGTAAACACTATCAATGTCACCATAATATTCATCTGTCTTGATCAGAGCAACATCAGTAGAATACAACAAATCCAAGTATGGATCAAACTGGGCAAATGGCGAGTCTTGGAGAAACGTCTTGTAGTCATCGGTCAGTCCTTCCTTCTTCAACAGCTTCTCCCTGACTAATTTCAGCACTGTCAACACCTGCAATTGACCAACAAGAATATTGGTTTCATTCAGCCCTGATCTGACTAATGGATCAACGTGGTCCTCAAACACCGTCTGGAACTGGGTCAAGAACGTCGTAAAGACCACACTTTGCTTCAGATAGTCACCATAAGCACCTCTATCGTACTTCACCTGTGGTGCAAGAAGATTCTGGGCAATACTGTCTAGCGAGAGTTTCAATTCTTGAGGAATACGGATCAGTTCAATGGTGTCATCTTCACCGATTGGTCTACTGTTCTTGATGGCGTCAGTCAATGCAGAGAGATCAAGAAAGACACCTGTGCCACCAAGGGGCGATTCCTTAATGCTGATGTTCGGGTTGAGTTGCACACCTTTGGATTTTGCCCATTGCATAAATCGTTCCCTATGAGCTGCTGTAACTGTCATTTGCACAATAATTGACTGTATCTCCGTTTGCCTTTCTTCCTTATGAACAAGAAAAAGCAAACAATCCAAATAAATCGCAGCAGTGCTTTTTTTTTATGGTGGAGGGTGGGGTAAATGAGGGGTAAAATAAAATCACACAGATATAACGTCAGTTCGATTCTCTGCGAGGGCAAAGCAATCTTGACTTTGTTTTTTGTTCTGTTTTTTTGCCTTGCCCTTTCTTCTCCTCCTCTCTTTTCCTCCCTATCTGTATACTATATAGTATAACTACTGATAAAATATAGCGCAATGGGTTATCCGTCTCCCCTTGGCGGTGTCACTAGACGCTTGAATCCTTATACTGTCATCCATTCAACCAAGTTCACCAGATTCAACACTTTTAACTTTGGAAACAGAACAGCTATCATCACCATCCCTAATACCAACAAGTTGATCATTTGGTCCTCAATTCCTGTTTCCAGAGAGTTGGAGAAGGTTTTGGAAGCTGCCACTGATAATGAGCCGAATAGATATGAGGTTGTGGCGGCTATTGTACCAGATATTGAACACACAATGGCTGCTATCGACCTGAAGAGGCTATACCCGAAGTGTTTCTTGATTGGTCCTTCAGGCATCAAGGACAAGCCAGATTTGAAGCTTGATTATGAATTCACTGATGCTGATTCCAACAAGGTTGTTGAAGGGTCCAAATTTTTTAAAGATTTGACCAACTTGGACTTTGTCTTCCTGAACGGCCATGGTAACAGAGAATTGGTTACTTATGATAAAAACACACATACATTGTTTGAAGCTGACTTGTTATTTAACATCTCTCATGATGGTAAGAATGACGATCAGTACCCAATGGTTAATCAAAATGCTGGCTGTCCAGGATTTTTGACACAACGTCTGAACCCAAACTCGTCGATTGGCCGATTCTTGTTCAGACGTTTGATCCCAAAGAATGCAGAGAGTAGTAAAGGCATTCGTGCTATTTACAATGAGTTTGACTTTGATTCAATTGTCATGTCTCATGGTGTTGTTATTGAAAAGGACGGTAAAGAGGCGTTTAAAAAGGCGTTTGGATCATATTTCTGATGATGATGATTATGATAAAACTAATGATAATGGTATGGTGGAACGTCTTGATTGCTTCTGATGATTTTAACGATATGATTTTAAGGATGCAGATGTGAACTAGTAGGAGACTATTGTTGTTTTAATTGATGATGGATGCAACTGAAAATCTAGCCTTGTTTATAAATGTAAAGTCTTCAAAAGTTATCCCACTTATCCTCCTCCTTTTTGGCCAACTTCTTGTTTGACAGACCCTGTAGTTTAGTCTTTTCCTTTGGCTTCTCTATACCAAAAGCTGGGGATATTTCTCTCTCGTTATCCTCACCAACACTATCAAAAAGCTTCCCATACTTCCCGCTTGCTCGTGGGTCACCTGGGCCTTGGCCCTCCACAAATTTGTTGAAAGACTCGATACCATACTGACTAGTCTCCTGGAACTTCTGACCAAACTGAGCTGCAGCTCTCTTAGCCTCTGTGCCAAAGTCAGCTTGTGAAAACTGTTGTACACCTGGCTTAATTACTGATTCGTTCACCTCCTCAATAGATTTGGAAACCGAGGATGAGAACAGATTCCAGCCCTTGGTGAAGGTACCCAATGGATCTTTCTGGATATTGTCAATTGTGAAGGAAGACAGAGATGTGTTGTTAGGCTTTGGGGCAGGAGTGTTCCCAAACCCTTGGAATTTACCACCCTGGTTTGGAGGCAAATCTGCCGATCTGCTTTCATTTTTAGAGCCTAGGGATGCAAAGTAGGACTCATTTTTGGCCTTCTGGTCGTTTGGTAAACTTGGTGTACCTCTTCTTGATGCAAGTGGTGTGTTGTTGTTAGTGGTGGTGGTAATTGATGACTGTTGACTGTTGGACGCCGCAGTGATCGCTACAGGGGCTTCGATGGACTTCTTTTTCGTAAAGTCAATGTTTGAGTAGTCCCTTGGGGTGAACTCTGTGCCCTCAATTTCAGCGGTCAACTTCAGTTTGTAATCCTCGGCTATTGGATTGTCGTACTTCACCTTTGGATCAGCCTTGAGATCCAGCCCGTTGGATTCAAAGTACTTGGTACACTTCTCGTTTCCACCAGTCTCCATTCTCTTAACCTCCTCCTCTTTGAACTGGTCCATCGTGATAGATCTCACAAACGAAATATGGACACCCAGCCCACGGTGAACACCAGCACACTCCAAGCAGATAAAGATACCAAATTTTGGAGACGCCCATTGTGGATTAGGAGCACCACAGTCAAAACATTTCCTGTTAGAACCGGTTTTCTGAAGTTGCAGAAGTTTTCTTCTGGTATCCGGGTCAACTGTCCAATCGCTAGCCATACTTTATATGTGTGTTCAGTTTTTTTTTCCTTCTACAAGCACTTCCCTGCTTTATATATCAGGTTTAGTTCTGTTGTTGTTGTTGTTGTTGATTGTTGTTTGTTGTCTTTTTGTGATTTTTTTTTACTGGCGGGCGGCGGCTAAGACTCGACCAACCTCGGAAGTAGGAAATGCCGATAATTCCGACTATGGAGGTACTACTATCAATCATTATCAACTGTTTTAGAAGCAACATCCCCACAAAGATCTCCATTCGTTGCTTCCATTAAACTGAGTGTAACAGCAGCAGGATGTCGTTTAGAAACTCCGATGTTGACCTCGAAACACAGATCCCTTTCAGCGACTCTCCAGAGTTTGACAAAGCTGTCAACGACGCCTCCAACGAACTACTGATGCTCAACAACCAACTGGTTACACTGGGGAAGTTTGTAAAGAACCTTGGACGCAAGGATTCCAGGAACCAAGGAAGTCTGAACGAAAAATGCCTGAGAGCAATTGAGACTGCCACAAACATGTTCAAAGAGCTCAGTCTGTCTACAAATAGACTGGGTGGCTATCAAAAGGCGGAGCTAAACCCTGAACAAGTCTACAGCAGAGAGAAGATTGAGAGAGAAGTCAGAACTAGCCTTGATGAGTTTCAGCAGTTACAAGAACGTTTTTCAAGGATTTCTAGTGAACTCACGGAACAAGCAAAGGTTGCATTGAGGGAGGAGTCCAGTGCTGCCACCACTACCTCTCATGGAGGGGTGCCACAAGAGTTGATCCTCGAGGAAGATGTCATCAACAACGAGGAGTTCAACCATCAGCAGAATCTGATCCGTGAACGTGAGGAAGAGATCCAGAATATCGAACAGGGTGTTCAGGAACTCAACGAGATATTCAACGATCTTGGTCAGATAGTTGGCGAACAGGGCCAGATGGTTGACAACATTGAGTCCAACATCTATGAAGTATCGAGCAATACCAGGGTTGCATCCAATGAGTTGAACAAGGCTCTTGGTTACCAGAGAAGATCTAGAAGAACAACAATGTGCCTGCTGATGATCCTTGTCGTTGTTCTGGTGGTGGTGTTGCTAGGGGTATTCCTGTGATTGGTATCTGTGCCACACACACATTTCTGGTAGAATGAGCTATCAACGCCGCCATTTGAGATTCAAAGCAAGAAAGAAGATCACCAGTATCCCTTCTCAGAGTTTGCCTTTGCGTTTATGACCGATGGGCTCCCTGGCTTGCGCTTGCAATTATATCAGGGGTCATAAACACCTTCCTTTTTCCATTGTGGTTTCAAACCAAATAAATCACACAATCTGGATATTTAATACAAGTCGCTGTAATAATTATAATAATATATATATATATGTACAGATATCTAGAAAGAGTAACTTTATGTTTCTCACAGTTTGAAGACGTTATCTTCACTCCAACCTTTTTCCTTCAGCAATCCAGTCAGCGTGCCTTGACCTTGATAAGGCTTCAAGCCACTCACATGAGCTAGATACCCATCCGGTCCACATACAATGGCCAAAGACGCACCACTATTTGTAGACTCTTTCTTGGTACGCCGTGCCTGTTCCAATGCCGTCTTGAACGAAGGAGAGGAGCTGCTTTGGACCTCGTCAGTTCCGTCCGAGCCAGAACCAAGACGAGCCTCAAAGTCGGCAACATTGGAGCCCACAGGGGGTGGAACATCTTCTATCGTCAACAACTGGCCCTTCTCCTGCACAAAGTGATGGAACTTGGCTCGGTCTAGTTTCTCAAGGAAATAAAGAAAGTTCTTAAACGGCACCTCTTCATCAGTCTG
This sequence comes from Barnettozyma hawaiiensis, assembly GCA_003706665.2. Taxonomy (NCBI): domain Eukaryota; kingdom Fungi; phylum Ascomycota; class Saccharomycetes; order Phaffomycetales; family Phaffomycetaceae; genus Barnettozyma; species Barnettozyma hawaiiensis. The sequence continues at coordinate 152,256 of PPLY02000009.1, read as the reverse complement.
GTGTGAGTACATGACATCAATGAATCCACGGTATGGGTTATGTGACAGTAAGGTTTGCATCACGGGAGCAATACCTGTTCCTGCTGCAAAAAAGATCAGATTATCTGGCTTCATAGGGAATTTTGGATCAGCTTGTACAGAGCTTGGAAGATTGGCAAAACGAGGCCGTTCAAAGTTGTTATTTATAGTCTTTGGGAAGTCAAAGTCAGTGAATGGGCCGCGCAATTCCAATTCTGAGCCCACGGGCTTCTTATATATCCAACGGGCAACCTCCCCCTCTTTGTACTTTTTGATGTAAAGGACCATCTTACCCTCTCTATCCTCCTCACTCTGGACACGCACAATCGCCCGCTTGTTGTTGTTATTGTCACTAGAGTCATGGATCTCTAATGGAAGAGGAGTATACTGTCTGACAACCATGATCTGTGGCTGTTTGATCTCAACACTCCACAGCTTGTTACCGTTCCAGATCTCAGTGCTCTCTTTCCTCCATCTGTTGTACTTTGGCTTCAACTCAACGAGGTAATGATCCTCGTCAATATCCACTTTGTTAGTGATTATGAACGGTATGAACTTATTCGGGTGAAGATATTCGTTTGGGATGTCATCAGTGAAGTAGTTGTAAGCATAAAGCCCCCATACTCCAGCGAGGAGTGCAAGTCCAACAGGCATGACTGGCCTCCATCGGGAAATCGGTGGTTTGATATCATCGCGCTCAGATGGGGCGTCTGGATACTCAAACGACACCCGCTGGTGTTTCTCCTTGGGCACATAAGGCTGCTGCGAAGATGGGCGGTGAGATATAGAGTCTGCTCCAGGCATCGATGGGGCAAACGCCTTTGGTTTCACCTCCTCACCATTACCACTCGAACCAGCATCAGGGAGTGAGGAGTTATTGCTGCTGCTGTTATTGGACGAGAGACAACGGTAGATGCCACTAGCTAAGGGGTGAACTCTGACAGGCGCTTGCAGAAGACGCCTTCTTGCTGTTTCTCTCAACAGCATGATCATCATCGCACACACACACACAGAGCTTGGTTGTTGGTGAAGGGCTGTGTTTTTTTTTCTTGGTTTTTTCCCCAATGAGAATCTACCAGTAGAGAAAGAGAAGACTTTCAATCAATGGGATGGGTGAAGAAGTTCATTGGGACACCCGATCGATTGAGCTACCTGTGACTATATGTACCCGGACTGGAATGAAATGAAACGAGAGGTTGGTAATAAATAATCATTAGCATGGTAGTATTGGTTCCGGGCCGGGATCCACTTGATTTGATTTGTATTGTTTTGTTTTTTTATCAGGATTTTGAATTCCACCATCAAACTCAGATCGATCAAGAGTTCTTGGTGTAACAATGACTGTTGAAATCAGTCTTGTGAAGAACATTCCAGCTCATAAGGACAAGGTGTGGTGTGTTGCTGTTCACAAGACTCAGCCACTGCTTGCCACCGCTTCCTCTGATCTGACAGCAAAGATCTTCAACCTGGAGACCTTCCAAGAGGTCGCCACCCTTGACGATACACACAAACGTTCCGTTCGTTCTGTGGCATGGAAACCAGCGTCATCTACATCGGATCCCTCGCTTGCAGTGGGCTCGTTTGACTCCACGATCTCTGTCTGGGGTTATGACTCTGATCCAGACTGGTCTCTTCTTGCCGTTATTGAAGGACATGAAAACGAAGTCAAGAGTGTTGCATGGTCCAAAGACGGATACCTGCTTGCCTCTTGCTCGCGTGACAAGTCGATCTGGATCTGGGAAGCTGATGACGACAATGAAGAATTTGAATGCATCAGTGTTCTCCAAGAGCACACGCAGGACGTGAAATGTGTTGTGTGGCATCCTGAACAGGATCTTCTGGCTAGTGCCTCGTATGATGACACTGTCAGGCTCTGGAGAGAAGACGACGACGACTGGATGTGTGTCTGTACATTGCAAGGCCACGAGGGTACAGTATGGAGTGTGGATTTTTCCAAGAGCCAACAACAAGGGGAAGTGAGGTTGGTCTCTGGAAGTGATGACACCACTGTGAAAGTGTGGAAACACGTCGTTTCTGAAGAAGACTACGGCTCCGACGAAGTCTGGGAACTGGAGTGTACTCTACCCAACACCCACTCGAGGGCAGTGTACTCTGTGAGCTGGGCACCATCTGGTAGAATCGCATCTGTTGGGTCTGATGGCAAGCTGGTGATTTACGAGGAGAAAGATAATGAATGGAGAATTTCAGCTCAAAGACAATTGTCCCATGGTATCTATGAGGTGAACACTGTGCAATGGTGCAAAGTTGCTGACTGTGAGATGCTGATAACTGGTGGTGATGACGGTGAAGTCAACGTCTGGAAGGTTTAGTTTTATATAATAAAATCTCCTAATTCCTAATTTAGCCCGCAGTCTTCTGTTTTTGTGTCACAAAGACACGACAAGAAAAGTATATAAAAATATAAAAAAAACGATTTTTCTCCTTTCTACTTTATCATTTAACAAGGAGGCAAAAAAAAAAGACATGGCAGCGGCAACTATTTATTCAGCGCTTCCGTGCTCCCTTTCTCAGCAGGCGATTACTGCCGTCTGTTGATTGGGCTGAGATTGAGATTGAGTATGTGTGTGGTGCACCGTGTGTGACAGTGACCCGCGCTGGTTCTAAAAAAAGCTTCAAGCGAAGATTAATGCGAGAGTTTGTTTATTTAAACTCCATCATCTTCCCAAATTCCCACTATCATCTCCCTTTAGAAACAAACAAACAAACAAACAAACAAACTACCAGATTATTCTATAATGCCTTTTGACGTTGAAGAAGTCCTTAAACAGCTCAACACAAAGGAGAAGATTTCTCTCATTTCTGGTGCGGACCACTGGCACACTGTCGCTGTTCCTCGCCTCAATGTTCCTGCCATTCGCACCAGTGACGGGCCAAACGGAATCCGTGGCCAGTTCCACTTTAACAGCACTCCAACTGCTTGCTTACCAGTCGAGACAGCTCTCGGTTCAACATGGAACAAGGACCTCGTTCATCAGCTGGGCGTACTTCTACAAGAGGAGGCCCGTGTCAAGGGAGCCCATGTTGTTTTGGCACCTACCGTTAACATTCAAAGAATCCCCAATGGTGGCAGAGGATTTGAATCTTTCTCCGAGGACCCAGTACTTAGCGGCGAGCTAGCAGCATCATATGTTCAAGGTGTCCAGTGTAGTGGTGTCGCTGCCACAATTAAACATTTCATTGCTAATGATCAAGAAAATGAACGTTTCTCCTCTAACTCAATCATCACACATCGTGCCCTACGTGAGATCTATATGAAGCCATTCGAAATTGCCATTGAGAAGGCCAATCCTCGTGCTGTCATGAGTTCCTACAATCGTCTCAATGGAACACATGTCTCGGAGGATCCAAAACTTCTTAACGGCGTTTTGCGTGACGAATGGGGCTGGGATGGGCTCTTGATGAGTGACTGGACAGGTGTTTATTCCACTTCAGAGTCCATCAATGCTGGTCTCGATATAGAAATGCCTGGACCAGGGAACTTTAGGAGTCAGAGGGCAGTGTTGCACTCATTGTTGGCAAAGACCATTACTGAAGAGACGTTGAACCAGAGAGTGAGAAACGTGCTGAAGCTTGTGAAGGATGCGCAAGCAGCTGGTATCCCTGAGAATATGAAGGAAGGTATCAGAGACCTTGCGGAAGATCGTGTCTTGCTACGCCAGGCTGCCGCTGAGAGCATCGTGGTGTTGAAGAATGACCAATCCACTCTGCCTCTCCAGAAGGACCAGAAGAAGACTTTAGTCATTGGTCCAAATGCCAACTATGCAGCATATTCAGGCGGTGGTTCTGCCCTTGCCACTCCTTACTACTCCATCTCACCACTCTCTGCCATCCAAGAGAAGATTGGATATGAGAACGTGCAGTTTGAAATTGGTGCATACTGTCATCGTTACACACCTTCACTTCAATCAGAGCTTTGGTATGACGGAAAGCAATCCGCCACCAAAATGGAGATATTCCATACTGTTGAAAGAACTAGCCCGTTTGACACAGTAATCCTTCCTGATATCAACTACTTCCGTATGAATGACTATGTCCATCCAGATCTCCACTCCCCGTACTTCTACGCCACATTGACATCCACTTTCATTCCACACCAGACAGGTACTTATGAATTTGGTCTAGCAGTTTACGGCACTGCCAAGTTGTACATCAATGGCGAACTGGTCATTGACAATGCAACGAATCAAGTTTCTGGTGAGTCTTTCTACGGGTGCGGCACCCCAGAGATCTCATCCACACTTGAGGTCGTGGCTGGCCAAGAGTACAGCTTCCGCATTGACTTTGGAAGTGCCATAACTTCAGTCCTTTGTGAGAATGGTAGTTTCTTTGGTGGTGGTGGGTTGAGATTTGGTGGTTACTTGCTTCTTGATGACCAAGAAGCTATTGACGCGGCAGTAACTGCAGCAAAGGCAGTGGATCAGGTTGTGATTATCACAGGATTAAACAGTGACTATGAGTCTGAAGGTGCTGACAGACCAGACCTCCAAATTCCTGGCTGGAGTGACAAACTGATTTCAGCCGTGCTTGAAGTAAAAAGTGATGCCGTAATTGTGGTCCAATCAGGTTCACCAGTAGAGATGCCTTGGATCAAGAAGGCCAAGACTGTGGTTTGGGGATCGTTTGGTGGCGATGAAGTGGGCACTGGTCTTTCTGACGTGCTATTTGGTGATGTGAATGCATGTGGTAAGCTGCCATTAACATTTCCTGTCAAGTTGGAGGACACTCCGTCATTTGTCAACAACACAACTTACCAGGGCAGGGTCTTGTATGGTGAGGATGTGTTCGTTGGGTATAGATACTTTGAAAAGGCGAAGAGAGAGACATTGTGGGAGTTTGGGCACGGTTTGTCATACACTGAGTTTAGGCTATCTGACTTAGAAGCTATTTCTCTAGCTGGTAAGAACAAGCTTTCCATTTCTGTCAATGTTGAGAACGTTGGTGATTGTGATGGTAAGGCTGTCATTCAAGTCTATGTTGCTCCAAAGGATGCCCGTTTCAGACCCGTAAAGGAGTTGAAGGAATTTGGGAAGAAGATGATTCGCGTTGGTGAGACTGTCAGATTTCAGTTTGAACTCCCTGTTGATTTGTGTACCAGTTTGTTTGACGAAGAGATTGGGAAATGGGTCAGTTTGGCTGGTCAGTATGATGTTGTTGTTGGCCAATCCAGTGGTGATGCTAATGCCTTGAGGGCTGGATTTGAAGTTGAGCAAACAACGAAGTACTTGAGAAGGCTTGTAAACTAGGATGGGGCTTTGTTTCATCTGATCATGTGTACTCTCACTACGTACTCTCACTACGCTACGATCATGTGTACTCTCACTACGGAAGTTACACCAAATGTATTGATGAGATGAATCTATATCTAAATCATTAATTAATGGCGTATATACAAATCATTCTTCTCTCTGCCTCAAGAAGACATTCCCCCCAACGCTATCGAGCTCGACACACTCAAACGCACTGAGCACATCACCGATACCAGGTGGCCTTTTATGATCCAACAGCTTCATACGAGCCATCACACCGTAGGTTTGAAGCATTCCGAATACCATGCCATTGTAAGGCTTTGTGCTGATAATGAAGTTCCCATAGTCTGTTGTTGCTGCTGCTGCTGCTGCCCGGGACATCTCCTCGATAATGTAGTAGGCACTGGACATGCGACTAGCCTTCTTCATAATGTCTCCCTTGGCCTCCATATGCAACGAGATGGAGAACACTTCACTCTCAGAAAACACAACATCTTCACCGTTCAGGAAACAATGAATGTTGAAGTGATTCACCAAATCACCAAATCTTCTCAACGGTGAACTAGATGGCGCATAGCCATCCACTCCCAGCATCGAGTGTCGTTCATATGAGGCAGTGTAGTACGATGGCGTGATAAACTTGAAGGACCTCACCATATCTGGTACAGACGGGACAGTACCATGCTGAATCAAATCTCTATTCATCTGATCAATCATGGTATCCGATGCATTTGATAGTGTCAGTTTCTCCATTGCGCGGTAAACTCCGGGAATCCTGTTTCTGTTGAGCAAGTTTGCAGCAATTCTGTTCCCCAAGATCATCAACTCAGAAACAAGAATGGTGGATTTGGTCTCCACTTGTTTGTCAAATACAACCTGTGCAGCAGCAGCACCTTCTGAGGCAAGCATATCGCCATCCAGCAGTTCGGCAAGCGGTTGCTGCTGCGATGACACCTTCACTTGACGGTTTATGGACTCACCAAACACAACGGCACCACCATCCCTGATTCGTAACTCTCGGAGTTTCTCGGCAACCTTGAACAAGTCTTGAAGCTCTTGGTGCTCTTGAGCAACATCTGGATTAGCATTGTCCTTCCGGGTACCATCCAGCACTTGATCAACATCATTGTATGTGTACTTTGGGAACTTTGACACTGTAGAAGCTTCAACTCTGGCGCTGTTTAGGTCAAGAACACCGCCATTCCTGGTGTTGAACCGAATAGAGAACGTCAGAGCTCTTGTCTTCTTCCCGTCATCACCAAGCCCAGCTAGCACAGCCAGCGATTTGGGCAGCATTCCAGATACAACCTCTGGTTGGTAAATGGTGGTGGCCCTCTCATAAGCAATCTTTGTCAGGTAAGCGTCCTTCACCATGTAGGATGTAGGATCAGCAATGTGAACGCACAGTTGGTACTCGTCCTCGCTCAACCTAGTGATAGATACACCGTCATCAATTTCATAGGCATCTGGGTTGTCAATACAGTACACTCTAGTGTCCTCAAGGTTCACCCTCCTGCTTGCCAAATCATCCGGACGTTCCAGCGATACGTCAACTAGATCAAGATACTCCTGTTCCAAAGTCGCCTTGTTGGAAACACCAGTATACGGGAGGCAGAGTCTTGTGGAGTAATGCAATGGATTGGTCAGATAGTCATTCACATACCCAACTCGCACCAGAATGTCATACACTGTGCTCTTAAGGATATCAGTCTCAGAATGCACGTTCATCAATTGGCAAACAAGCGTAGTGGTTCTTGGATCTGTGGTGTTCCCCACAGCGTACTGCTTCAACAAGAACATGATTGGTTCAAACTCCCTTGGAATACTGGAGAATCCTTCGCTGCTGCTTCTTTTCAAGTATTGGTGGAAACTTGACACTAGCTTCGCATCGTCCCTCAGGGCCCTTGATGCACATTCAACCTTGTTAACAAACTGCAAAGGTAGCACAGTCACTGACAATGGAACCAATGTGCTTCTTGAAGAGTAGGATGAAGACCACAGTCCACTTTGCTTTCTCAACGCAAGAATCAATGCGTAAAAGGAGGGAATGTTGAACTGCTTCTCGGGATCAAGAGATTCAAACTCTTTGCCCAACACAGGCTCCCCACGTCTAAAGGTGAATTCAGGCCCCAGTTTCTGAACCAGCTGAGTCGAGAATACCTTGAATGCATCATCGAGGTTCTTGTGTTGTTCGAATATTTGCTTCGCCTCTTTCATATCTATCGTATTCACTGCTTTCAGCAGACTGAATGCGGAAATCTCACGAGGACCATCATCCTGAACAACTCTGTGAATCAGTTCCAGTTTCTTGGCAGTTTCGTTGATCTGATCCCATGCCTTATTAGTTATACTCACCAATGGACTGACAATTACCTTTCTAGCAAAGGCATTCACAGTGTATCTCTCAAAACCATCAGTTGTGCTCTTTATTGATCCATACTTCGCATCAGGATCATTGATCCTCAGAATAATGTGCTTGATCCAGTCTTTAGGTATAAGCCTAGGGATTCTGAACTTCACTGCACTCTTCTCAAGGTATGTCAACTCGCCTAGTTTGTTCATAAATGTGTATCTTGGATCATCGGTAGAGGAAGGAATCTCAACTACAACAGCGAGCCCGGATTGGTTTAACGAGCTGTTCAGCTCAACCGCATCTCCCACATCCAACGGCTTGAACAGGTCAGTCACCTTCATCTTGTGACTATCCAACACAAACAGATCCTTCAGGGACCCATCTAGTGGCTCTTTCACCTCTACCCCTTTCCTCTTTAGCGTTTCAGCAGTCTTCTTCACATACTTCAGACTTGGCATACGGATAGTGTAATGATACCGCTGACTCGACTCCTTCTTGATAGTGCCAAACTCCTTCAGCGTCTTCTTTCCTTGTAATTCCTCTAATATCTTCCGGGTGTCCCGTCTCTTCTTCCTCTTCTTCGTGTTGGATCTATCAATACGAGCCATCATCTTGTCACTAGCGGTAGCAGCAGTAGCAGTAGCAGTAGCAGTAGCAGTAGAGATAGACGACGCCGCCGCCACCTGGCTCGTTGATGCCCATCTCACAGAAGAAACTCCGACAGCAGTCGAGCATCGGAGAGAAGAAGCAAAAGTAATCATAGAAATACGGCCCTCCTGGTTCTTGTTCTTCTTTCTTCTGTGTTGTTGTTGTTGTTGTGGACCTCTGAGAAACTTTTTATTATAGCCGCTGGATTATCCACGTGACTTGGCCAGAAAAATCCATGTGTCCCAATCGGGTAACTCCAACATCCAAAACAAATCGATCAAAGTTGTATGTTTTTTTCTTTGTGTTTGTTTTTGTTTTTTTCTTTAATTTTGTGTCCTTTTGGCCAGAGTATGAGAGGTTTGAGAGCTTTCAGACTTGGAACAAAGATTCAGACCCGTTTGAAGGGAACTGTCCAATCCACTTCATTTGACGCAAAGTCCTTCGAAATCGACCCACATGAGACGATCTTTAGTGGAATTCAGCCAACAGGAAAGTTCCATTTAGGGAACTATCTCGGTGCTGTGCGCCTCTGGAAAGATCTGATAGATGCAGCACCTAAGGAAACCACGATTCTGTACTCTGTAGCTGATCTGCATGCGATCACGGTGCCCAAGAAGGCCAAGGAGCTGAAGGATTACAGATATGAGGCCATCGCCAGCATTATTGCCACAGGAATAGACCACGAAAGGGCTATAGTGTACCATCAGAGTGCAGTTGCTGAACATGCTGAACTAAGTTGGATCTTATCCTGTCTCACTGGTATTGGATACCTGAATAGAATGACTCAATGGAAGAGCAAGTCTGATGGCTCAGAGAGTGCCAGCTTGGGTTTATTCAGTTATCCTGTGTTGCAGGCTGCTGATATCCTGCTGTTCAAATCCAGTCTGGTTCCAGTTGGAGACGATCAATCTCAGCATTTAGAGCTATCAAGACATATTGCTGAGCAATTCAACAAGACCTATAAGAAGAAGACATTCCCCTTGCCACGAACCATCCTTGCGCCAACCAAAAAGATATTGAGTTTAAAGGACCCATCCAAGAAGATGTCCAAGTCGGATCCAGATCAGAATTCTGTTATTTACATCACTGATGAGCCTGATGCCATCCAGAAGAAGATTAGAAAAGCCGTCACCGATTCCATCTCTCACGAGTTCAAGTTTGATTTGGAAAACAGACCAGGTGTATCCAACATGATCAGCACTATTAGCGGTATCCAAAGAAAGTCTATCGAGCAAGTGGAAGTGGAAATTGCACATATAAAAGACCACAAGGCATTTAAGGATTACGTGACTGACGTTCTCGTCGAAGAGTTCAAGGCGCCAAGATTGAAGTACAATGACCTGATGAAAGACTTTGGATATCTAAAGGCAGTGGTGGACAAAAACAATGAAAGGGCTAGAGTCATTGCTGAGAAAACTATGATTGAAGTCAAGAAGAACTCTGGCTTCGATTAGCCTTGTGTTGTCAGAATATAGAAATTTGTACATATTACCCTAATGACTCAATGACTTATATAGATCTTCTGTTTGATCCAGTATGTTCAACGATGTAGCGAACGGCAAAAGGATTCTTTGTACAGATCTAATGTTGGCACAGGCAAAGATCAATTCCTTCAACAGTTCATGCTTATCAAATGATAGCACCTTGGAATCCCAGTCCGAAGTTGGTTTCTTTGGTCCCATCAAGTCTTGGAAAATCTCAAAAAGTCTTGCTTTCAACCCCATTTCACTAATTCTTTTACAGTATATCACCAGGTAATTCTTGAACTCCACATCCTCTTTCAACTGCTTCGAAATCAAGATTCTGTTTTCCAAATGTGCAAGTGAAATAGCCTTCTCCAAGTTCTCATACCCTTCCTTCATTAACATGGTCTTGGCCATCTTTTGCAAAAACTTTCCACGGCCTCTTCTAACAATCTCATCATTTGTCTTCTTTTCAAGCAACGTGATCACTGAGCTGGTTATGGCCCTCTTGTCGGTGGCATCCCAGTATTGAGATCCAAAGGCCCACCAAGAATCACTAATCAAAGACCATGAGCCCATATCACTATCAAAGAGGTAGCCATTTCCATTGGACACTGTAACAATTGGCACACCAGATGATGAGATACCACAAAGCGTCAAATTCTCTGCCCTGGTCAACAAGTCTGGATTGGATCTAGAGAGCAGCGGATAAAGAGATGTTGGCTCAAACATAGCCTTTTTAGCAGCAACATCCCAAGCAAATACTTCTCCAATAGAGCTTACAGCAAGCATATAGTTCTTCTTGCTCTCCAAGAAACTCAGAGGAGTGCCAATAACCAGTGGTGGGAATATCTTTCTCCCACTGTCACTATAGACATGAATGACTCCCTCAAGGGTAGACACGGCCCAAAAATATCCCTCGCCGCCAGTTGCCAGTCCAACCAGCTTTGGAATGAAATCAGCAAAGACCTGCCTCGTTGAATTCTTCAAAAGACTGATCTTGGTTGGTTTCTGCTCATTTCCAGATCCATTTCTTATCTCAAGAGACAACGACTCGTCATTTGGTGAGTCCAATATTATAGATGAACGAATCTTGGGAGTAGATATTCTAACCTTGGCAAAAGAAGTGGAAGGGTTAATGGCAACAGACCCAATAAATTCAACGGCTTCAACCTCTTTTTTCTTCTTTGGTTGTTGATCAGTGGCGTTAAACTCCTCTCGTCTCTTCAAGTCTTTAGGGACAGAATATGACGGCTGATCAAACTCCATTGTTGTTGTACGTGCCACAGTGTTTCTGTTACAATCATCAATGCGGGATGGAACCGGCAGCGTTGAGGACTTTGACCCATTAACGGTAGAAAGAAGCGTAGGTACAATTCTTTTTTTACCGCTCTTGGTGATCATTGGTGTTTGGAGTGTACTCTTATCCATGTCCTTTTGAACCGTGTTATCACTTGGTTTCAGGGCAATGGGGGTATCCTCATTCTTGGTTTCCTTATCCTCGTTTGAAGGAGATCGCCGCCCATTTGATTGTTCCTCTTTAACAAAAGGTTCTGGTTTCACAACTTTGGCCTTTAATTCATTCACCAGATCCTCAGTAGCAAATTCACCAAACTCTTCCTTCTCAAAAGTCAAAACCATCAGGGCATCACTTGCAACGAACAACGACAATCCATCTTGACTCCACACCATATCGTCTATAGGCCCCTTTGATATATCAATTGCATTAAACAAAGGTCTCTGACATGTGGTATTCCAAACTGCCAAAGATCTATCCGTTCCACTTGAAGCCAGAATATTGAAGCTCTTCTTTGACTTTGGGTCGTAAAATGTCCTCGTGTTGAACTTGACTACAGAACACAGGTGTCCAACCAAAGAGAATTCCGACTTCCAACTCTTTCTTGAAATGACACCAATTGCGTTGGCATCAGGGTCAAGGTTGATATTGGGCACTGCGAACTTGTCTCCAACTTCTGACCACGAGAATCTGGATGCATTCGTGATGTTTTGTAGGGTAAGGGATGGATTTGTGTTGGTAACCTTCTTCGAGTGCACTTCATTCTTATTCACAACCTGTATCTGATGTACTGATACTATTTTATTCGACCCAATTGATACTAAAAAGTTGTGGAACGGGTCAATTGTAATGCTTCTAATGTCTGACTTCATGGTGGAGATGGGTGGTGGAGAAAGCTGTTTGCAGTTCATTAAGTCAAAGGCTAAAACCTGATTCGCAGTCGCAAAAAGAGCAACATCCCCCTCCAAAATCACCATGTCATTGATTCGTGATGTGTGTTCTAACAACAACTTAGACTCGCCAACTATGCCGCCATCCTCTGAGATTTGGGTTTTGAGGACAGATCCATGGACATCTGCACTGATCAAAAATTCTGTTTTCCAGAGCTTCAAGCTTGTTATTGATACACCATTATGTAGCTTGTTCTGAGGCTTTGACTTTAACGATACAATACTCTCCTTGGTTGGAGCCTCCATGTTAGCCACCTCCACCAGCTCATCCTGGTGCCAAACAATGACTATTCCATCACTCCGCGCGGCAAAAAGCCGCTTGGAATCATAATCAAGTTCAAGAGCAGTGTAAGTATACGCCTCTGTACGATTACTCCCCCTGGGTACCTTCAGAAGACGCATTTTGCCTTCTCCCGCTCTGTTGGTTTGGAGTATAGAGAACTTGTTAAAATACGCGCTGCCGCCAGGCCAGTTAAAAAACAACAAAACAAAAACAAAAAAAAACACAAAACCAATTCGCGAAAAAAAAAATTGATGATGATGATTATTTTTCTTTGAAAATTTTGGGGAGAGGAACAGAAACAATCAGAGAAACAATCAGCAGAGAAAGAAATAAAAGAAAGAGCAATTTCGTTGATAATGTCTAAGGAGGAGTACACCAGTGACTCCGGATCTGACTTTACAGGTATGTTTATTGTGGTTTTCAGCGGACTACTTGTTTAGCTCCTGTTGGAGTAGAAATAGAGTAATCACCGAACAAGTTAAAAAGAAAGCTAACAATGGTTTGGAAACAGAACACTGGGTGGATTGGTTCCTGGGTACCAAGGGCAATGAGTACTTTTGTGATATTGATGTCGAGTATATTACTGACAAGTTCAATCTGACTGGTCTCTATTCTGAGGTGGATAAACTGTCACGTGTCGTGGATGTAATAACAGACAGTCTTAAGATGGAGGAGTTCACCGACGATCAACGGGAGCAATTGGAATACAATGCCAGGCTATTGTATGGGCTGGTCCATGCAAGATATGTCTTGACGACAAGGGGTTTGCAAAAGATGAATGAGAAGTACAAGAAGGCGGATTTTGGCTACTGTACAAGAGTCCATTGTAATCTCCAGCATTTGCTGCCTGTTGGCCTCAGTGACCACAGTGATGTATGTGGGGTCAAATTGTACTGTCCGAAATGTGAAGATTTATACAATCCAAAGTCTTCAAGACATGCTTCCATCGACGGTGCATTTTTCGGCACCAGCTTCCCGGGAATGTTTTTACAGGCATATCCAAGAGCTGTTCCATCGCATCCAACTGAAAGATACATACCTAAAGTATTTGGATTTGCAATTCATGACCATGCCAAGCTTGCGAGATGGCAGGAACTTCAAAGAATCAAGCTTGAGAAGAGACTAGCTGAACATTGCATTGATACCAGAGGGGCAGCCATTCCCAATGGGTATTACTCTGAGGAAGAAGATGCTGCTGCTGCCGGTGCTGCTGGTGAAAAAGATGTGGAAGAAACCACCAAATAGGTTTTTGGTTGGTTGTCTCAAGTGAATCTTGTATTATGAAGAAGAGAATCTTTCTTGTGGCCTCGTCTTTGCTTTCATTATTGCTTTAGTGGCGGGATGACGGGGTCTTACGATTATACATGAGGGAAGAAAGAATTGGTATTCGTTGTTTGAATAGCGCGAGTATATTTAGAACTTCTTCTTGCCACAGATATACTCAAATCTCCAAGGAACATCCAACTTTTCCAAATGAATTTCAATGAGTTTCACCCCATTCTGCTGCTTATTCAATTCCTTCTTCAGGGCATCATTCGATTCAACACGGACACTCTCACTTTTCTCCTCATTAACATCACCAAACACCCTAAACAGCTGTGTCCAGTTCCAGTTCGGGGCAATGTCGTTATAACTGCTTGTCTCCCCCATGATTGCCCTTTCAACCGTATATCCTTCATTGTTTAGCAACAAAACCAGTGGTTTGACATCATACCTAATATAGCTTGTTAATTCCTGAATAGTCATTTGGGCAGAACCGTCACCTTCAATAAGGATCACACGTCCTCCTCCTTCCTTCTTGCAAGTAGTCGCAGCAGCATCCCTCAGAGCGAGGGACGCGCCCAAAGTTGCAGGAAGTGCATAGCCAATAGACCCATAAAAGTTTTGACAAATGAGTCTGGTATTCTTTGGGAACTGGATATCCGGGATGGAAAAGACGAACGAGCACATCTCAATGACCAAGATGTCATTGGGCTTGATAATCGATTGCAAGTTCTCCAGTAGTGATTTTTGTGTAATCTTGGAGTCTGTTGATAGACGAGCAGTTTGGTGGGAAAGGTTTTCTTGGTAGTTATTTACAGTAGCTCTTGACTGGATCTTACTAGTGTCAAGTGTATCCAAAACCTGTTCAAAAACTATCCACCCGTTGACCTTTTCTGTGAACAGCTCGCCATCAACTCTGACAAAGTCTTTACCCACTTCAACAACATCAGACACACGAGACTCAACCTTCTCGTTCTGGAAATTATTAATCTCATTAAAGTTGTATCCCAAGTGCAAAATTAGGTCAAACTGTGCCAAATCTTTCAGGGTGCCCTTGGTAGAGAGTTTCCCATTATAGTTACCGTGGATTATCTCAGGATGCGTCAATTCGTCAATTACCCCCTTTCCCAAAGTTGTTGTGAAACAATGTATCTTACTAGTTGAGATAAAGTTGTCAAGCTTGAATGATTGGTGCTTAATAAGGGAATCAACTAAAACAGCAAAGTTCTTGGACTCCAATTTCTGAACAATCTTATTGACAATGTCCTTTGTTTGTTGTTGTGCAGAATTGTCGTCGTCATTCTCGTCAACATGGGAGGAGAGTTGAAGCTTCTTGTTAACGTTTACTGGTATCTCAACGTCAGCCATATCCACAGGAAGAAACAAATATCCGGGCTTCAAGTTTCTGTAAATGGTTTCAATGACATTGTCAATCTTGTTCTGAATAGACTCAACATCTTCCTTGTTTAAACTCTCCTTGATAATGGAGAAAGAATCCACAATCTTCTCATATGCAAAATGGTCCTGCTTGTGTTCCCAAGTGAGCCCAGGGGTAACCAGATGGTGAATCACTTTTGATTGACTTCTCTTTTGCTCAGTTGATGAGGTACCCACAATGTGTAGGACAGGAACGTTCTCCACAAATGACCCATTGACCGCATTCAAGGCACTCAATTCACCAACACCAAAAGTGGTAATCAGAGCTCCAAACCCATTGATTCTTGCATATCCATCTGCTGCATAGCCGGCATTCAACTCATTACAATTACCAATCCAATTCATGCCATCAACTTTATACATATGCTCAAGTAGCGGCAAGTTGAAGTCACCTGGCACGCCAAACACCGATCTGAAGTTTGGGATCTGTGAAAGTCTCGCGAAGAGATAGGTTCCCAAGGGAATATTCTTGATTTCTTTATCAACAGTCATCTTGTTTGATAGTATATACGAATATACGGATTGATACAGCCTTTGTTTCAAATTTGAGGAGCGGGCGGGCCAGGAGGGCTTTAAATATTCCGCCCTCCTCCTCTTGCTCAAACTGTTTGGCCCTTTCTTTGCCTTGTTGCGGCTTCTCATTTCTGAAAAGGGGTATTCAAAAGCAGCCATAATTTTGATGCGGCAATCAGCGGCTTTCCAACACTTTGCTTATTGTTTTTATCCATTTTGGGACAATCTTAGTCATGTTTGTAGTATTTGTTTGTATTCAATAGCCGTTGGAGGAGTGGACAATAGCGAACAGAATATATAGACTCTCTATCATATATATCTGTGTCTATATATCATGCCTATATATCCTGCCTATATACCGTGTCTACCCATCGTATCTACACATCATGTCTATGCTTGCTTCGGGTAGTAAGCACGTAGCATGTACAACAAACACCCCCATCATCCCACCCAATTAACGGGTATCAACGGCTATCTACTTCGGTAATTCGGTTAACAAATAAAATAACCACACCAGAACAGAATTAACACAAAAGGAGATTTCTGGATCTCTGATTGGATACATTCAGGATACCAACAAACAAAACAGAATGATTAGGGCTGTCTCCTAATCAGTTTTACTTTGATGTATTACCAAGAAGCTTCCTCAAAATAATACATTGTGGTTGGTAGCCTTCCTCTTTCATAATAGTGACGTGCATGGTTACCCGGTCTGTTCTCTTGATAAAAAAAATCCCAATGTACAAAAACAACAACAACAACAACCAGGCAACAACAGGAGCAAAACACATCCCCCACACATAGGAGCTTGCAGATAGACAAAACATTGTTGTTGTGTTGTTGTTTGTTTTCTGATACAATTCATCTTTGTGTACTTTGATTGGTGACACCAGTGTTGAGGTTAGGGAATATGAGCAGTAGTGACAACAACAAATTTACACCTCCTCCTACCGAGGATTCTTCTGTGTCAGATATCCGTTCTGTACCATTCTCCGAGAATACTGCTCATGTGGAAGAGTCTGAAGCGATACTGACTGGCACTTCACTTGAAGAGGTTCCCTCAACTGAAGAAGATGGTGGTGGTGGTGGTGAAGTTGTTGAACCCGACGTTGTTGAGCCTGAGAATGCATCCAGAGTCATTGAGGAAGCGCCAGACGCAGAATCTCCAGTGAATCAAGTCAGTCCTGATGTTGAAGAGCCTGAACCTGAAGTTATTGAAATTGAAATTGAAGAAGACCAGATAGACGATGGTCTTGCACAAGGCAAGCCCTTTGAAGTTGCCAAAGACACACCTCAACCAGAACTTGAACCTTTGACATATTCAAAACACCGTCAAGCTGGCGAAAATGTGGACCCTGGATTGATCTCGTCTTTTCTAGACGTAAGCGCTTTCTCGATCCAGTCACTGGATATGCAGACATTGTCCAAACTACAATCTAAAGCCAAGGAGTTTGCTGATTTGAAGTCTGATAAATCTATTTTGGAAATCAGCTCTCAGCAGTCGATTCTAGAAAGCAAAAAGAAGAGTGAATTTCTCCAGACGCAGCTACGGAGGTTACACGAAGAGAACAAGGAGTTAAAAGAGAAGAATCAAGGTTTGGAGGCTACGAATATCGAGTCTTCCAGAAAGATCACTGCATTTGAGTTGCAATCCACTGTCAAAACATCTGAATTTGAACAGAGTCGTGCAAGAATAGATAACATTCTGGCTGAGGAGCGCAGGACTTTAGAACTGCTGGAAAAGAAGAACAAGGATATTGAATCCTTGAAGAGTGACTACGACGCAATCCAGGATTCGAACAGCAAGCTCAGAAAGGAGTTGATATTGCTTGAGACTAGTAATCAGACATTAGCATCTAAGCACAACCAATCTCAACTGAAGATCCAATCACTCGAGAGTCAATTGGTTCTGGTTAATAAGAACCATGAGTGGGTTGAAACTGAGTTCAAGAAAGTCAACCAAGACTTTTCCCAATACAGAAAGGACAGTGTTGCGGAGATCTCTGCTTTGCAATCGAAGGCAGAGTCTTCCAGGTCAGAACTTAGTTCGTTGAGAGTACGCTATGACACGTTGAAAAAGAGACACGACCAAGCTTCTAAAGATTTGGACGATTCCCTGTTGAAGATCAAGTCATTGACGGATGAAAAGGCTTCAAATCAAGAAGAGTTTATCAAAGAGATGTCGGTTAAGGATAGATTGATGGACTTGCTGAAGAAGTCCGGCAAGGACCAGAAGGAGAAGATTGGTTATTTGGAGGAGAAGTTGAGGGATTCAACTTCTAACGTTGCAAATGAAACTGCCCAACTACAGGTTCAAATTGAAGAACTAATGTCCAAGTTGGAAGAACGTGAAGCAAAGATTTCTGAACTGGAAGAAGCTGTGGATGAATTGACAAACAGAGATGTTGGTTCCACCCCTTCCAATACTTCCTTTTATGATATTCCAAAGCTATCGCCTTCAGCCAAGTCAATTGCATCCAGGTATGATGGAATTTCTTTGAGTCAGTTGTACTCTGACTTCACGTTGGTTAAGAGACAGCTGATCCAGGAACGTCGCACCAAAGAACGCATCCAAAAGCAGATTGATGAGTTTGTGCGAGAGTTGGAACAGAAGGCTCCTCTGATAAATGCAGCTAAGGAAAGATCTACCTTGTTGGAGAAAGAATTGACCAATTTGTCTGTTGTCTTGGAAAATACTTCTAAGGAAAAGGAGTCACTGGAGAAGACCAACAATGAATTGGTGTCGAAGGTCTCTGAGTATAAGTCTACTACGAAGACCCTAAACAAGCAGAAGCAAGATCTGTCCCGCCAGATTCAAACTTTATTAATCCAAATATCTATCCGTGGTGACTCGCATGGCCCGTTGACCCCACTTGAGAAGCAAGCCCTGCAGAGAATCTCGACTGGAGACCCTGTTGTTGACGAATCTGATACTGATAGATTAATCTCTGAGAGATTGGTTACTTTCCAGAACATTGTGGAGCTGCAGAAAAAGAATGAAGAACTGTTGAGACTTATCAGAGAATTGGGCTGCAAATTTGAGAAACAAGAACTTGATTCCAAAACCAAACTAGAGAACCTGGAAAGTGCAGCAGTTGCTGAA
This sequence comes from Barnettozyma hawaiiensis, assembly GCA_003706665.2. NCBI lineage: Eukaryota > Fungi > Ascomycota > Saccharomycetes > Phaffomycetales > Phaffomycetaceae > Barnettozyma > Barnettozyma hawaiiensis. The sequence continues at coordinate 133,661 of PPLY02000009.1, read as the reverse complement.
GCCAAGGAGGCTATTGCTATGCTTCAAGAAGAAGTATCATCTTTGGAGACCAAGTTGAACTCTCTCAACAAGGAGCGCGATATGTTCAGATCGATGTTAGCAAATAAGGGTGGTGCTTCTGCCAACATTTTGACCGGTGAATTGTCTTCAGATGCTGTTGCTCATGAATCCACTGCCTCTGAAGAGAAACTCAAGGAGACTGTTGCGCAATTGTCAGATGTCCAACAACAACTACAACATGTCAAGGTTGAGGCAGGTACTACCATCTCCATCCTTAACAAGCAGATTGCTTCCCTAACTGAGGAGAAGTCCGGATTATCAGTCAACCTATCTAAGGCACAATCAACCGCCACCTTACTCGAGGAAAGATACAAGTCGCTACAAGAGAATTTCAAGTTTGCTAAGAGTGAAACTAACGAACTTCGTGATAGAAGCCAACAACTACAGGCGTCCTTGACCAAACAGGACTTAAAGACCCAACAAGTGGCTAATGATTTGATCCAATCTAAGTCTGAAATCGAGAGCTTGAGAGCAGAATCCAGTAATCTAAAGGCAGAAAAAGACCTATGGACATCTGTTGAGAAGAGATTATCCAAAGAGAATTCTGAGTTGATTGTTGAGAAGGGTAGATTGAACTCTCTGTTGTTGAACTCACAGGCGATGGAGAAGGAGAGGGAACAGAACCATATTGTAACTCAAAACCGTTTGATCAAACAAACAGAAGCTTTAGAATCTGAGTTGGCTAGGATAAGATCTCAATTGGATGACTCACACGCTGAATTGAGAGATCTTTACCACAAGAGAGACGCTGATAGTAAAGCATATCAAAGCAGGGTCGACTTGTTGAACAATCACCTGAACACCCTCAAGAAAGATTTGGTTATAAAGGAGGGGCAGGTTTCTGCGTTGACAAAGAAGACTGAAGTATTGGGTACCAAGATCAAGAATACGGAATCCAAATTGAATGAGTATGAAAGATTATCTGCCATTGCAAGCAGCTCCTCTTCTGATGTCTCAGGAAATGCTTTGGTTGCAGAGACTATCAGTTTGAGAAAGGAACTAGAGGACACTAAGTCTGAACTTGAAGAGGCTTACAAAAACATTGAAAACTTCAAGAAGATTGCCCAATCATCGGAAGATGCTTTGAAGAACATGAATTCCACTGTTGACACTTTCGAGTCCACCACAAACAAGAAGATTTCCATATTAAAGTCTCAGAATGTTAGATTGACTGAACAGATTGCAATTCTGACCCAACAGATTGAACACTTGAATGTGGAATTGAATGAAACCAAGGCTAATTCAGCAAAGGAATTGGATAAATCTAAGATTGAGATTGATTCTTTGCGTACACAAGTTGTTCACTCAGAAAAGCTGAAGCAAGATTATGATGCGAAACTTGCTTTGATTGAGGAGACGGAGAAACAACATGCCTCAGCTGCTAACGAGGCCCAAACTAACTACCACAAGGAGTTGCAAAAACATGCTGAAGTTTCCAGGGCTGTGTCATTGTTGAGACAGGAGACTGTGGAGTTGAAGGAACAGATTCAAGCGTACTCTTCTGAAGCAAAGCAGTATAAGGATGAGCTGATCAAATCACAGGAGAGTTGGGAATCACAGAGATCCATTCTCGAGGAGGAGCTGAGACATTCTAATACTAGAGTTGAAGATTTGTCTGCCCAAAACCAAATTCTATACAACCAGATTGACTCATTAACCCATAAGCCTACGGACTCTAATATCGAGGAGGGAGGTGAAGATGAAGGTTCGGCAGATAGTGAACTAAGGGAATTAGTGACACTGTTGCGTCGTGAGAAGGAGATCTGTGAAACTCAATTGGATATCAGTACCAGAGATTTGAAGCGTGCGTGTCAACAGCTGGACATCACCACCAATGAACTCGACAAGTCCAGATTAGAACTAGCTAAGCTCACCCAGCGTGAGCAAGAAGTTACTAACTTGTCAGAAGAGCATTCAAAGTTGCTGGAAGAGATCAACCAATTAAATCTACTGAGGGAAAGCAATGTAACTTTGCGCAATGAATTGTCTTGCAACGTTTCCAAGGTTAAGGAGTTGGAAACAAGCTTGGAGCAAGCCACAAACGAGGTTGATCCTTTAAAGTCTGAAGTTGGTACATTGAAAGCAGAATTGACTCATAAGACGCAGGAGCTGAAGCTTGTTACTGAAGAGAAGGAGCGGTGGAAGCAGAGATCCCAAGATATCATGACTAAGTATGATCGCATTGATCCAGTTGAGCATGAGAATCTAAAGAAGTCTGTGGAAGAGTACCAATCAAAGATAGAGGATATTCAAAACAAGCTGGAGAATCTACGGGTCAAATCCCAAAGTGTCATTAATAGCAAGAGCAAAGAGAGAAAAGAGGCTGTCGAAAAACTTGTTGAAACTGAGAAAAAATTGAAGCAATTGCAAGAGGATTCTAAGTCTGAGCTAGAGAGGGTCCAGAACGAGTCCAAGGAGAAGCTAGAGAAGCTGTTCAATGAACTCAAGGAGCTGAAAGAGAAGATTAAGAATCATCAGCCAAAGAACAACACCAAACAGATTGAGGCTCTGAACCATAAATTGAAAGAGAAGGATGTTGAGCTTGGTAAAGCTAAGGAATTTGAAAATAAGTTCAATGCCTTGAATGAAATCAAAACCAGCTTGGAGGAAAAAGTTGCCGAATTGACTAAAGAGGTTGCCTCTTTGAAGAAGAAGCAGACACAGTCGAGGTCGGCGACTCCTGCTCTTTCTGCTAGCTACGAAGAAATTGAGAAACTGAAGTCCGATTTGATGGAAGAAAGAACATCACTGGAGTCGTCTACTGCTGAGTTAAGCAAGATGAAGGAAGAACTAGCCAAATCAATTGCAGAGCATGAATCACAAAAGTCGATCAGTGATAATGATAAGCCTGTGGACTCGGTAGCACTGTTAAAGGAGCAAGAAATCAAGCTCCGTGAAGAGTTTGTTGTTGAGAAGCAAAAGGCCCTTGATGGTGCTTTGGAAGAGTATAAAGCTAGAGTGAGAGGTTTGTCTGCGGAGAAGTTGGAGAAGCTTGCTGACAACAGAGTTGCTGCAGCTAAGAAGACTTGGGAAGAGGAACACAAGGCCGAGATCCAACGCTTAGAGGCTCGTCTTTCAGACGACAAGGCAGCACCTGGTGACGATGCAACAACAAGCCTGGAAAAGGTCAAAAGTGCTGCATTCGAGTCAGGCCGTGATGCAGCTTTAAAGGAGGTGGCAATGAGAACCAAATTGCTCCAGAACAAGGTGGACAAGCTGACCAAGGAGAAAAATGAGCTCCTTGCCAACGTTAAAAAGGACGATGACAGCAAGGGAAATGGGTCTGTTCCAGCAGAAACGACAGCAGTTCCTACTGCACCAACGCCATTGACTCCGAATCCTAATCCTAATCCAAATCCAAACCCCTCTTCACAACCCTCAACAATAGCTACCTTCTTACCTGAGAAACCAGATACTGAGAGCTCTTTGAAGAGATCGAATGAGGAACCGATTGGATCTCCGGAGAAGAAGTCCAAAACAGATTAGATGTTTGTATGTATGTATATATATAAATTATTGTTTTAGCACCTACGTTTTAGCACCTACCCTAGTTGAGTAGCATCTCATTGAGCACCTCGTCAGCCTTGGCCGCCCTGATGGAGTAGCATTTGCACCACGTGACTCTATCCAGGGCTTGACAAAAATACTTGCCAATGTTTTAGAACACCCACACATCAATACCGTTTTTTCCAACACACACAAAAAAAGGGGATGCTCAAATATATGCTTAGTCATCAAAAAATGCGGCAGAAATTTCGCGGAACTCGCAAAAGTTTTTCACAACGCTGAAAAAATTCGCGAAACACACCAAGCTCGGGCGATGTGGGTTGTGTGTATAACAAAAAAAAGAAAGCTGGTCATAAAAACTTTTGTGTGGAAACCCAACCTAACAAAACAACTTTTACCGCAAACAACTAACAAAAATGCAAATGTAAGTGGAACGGAACACATGAAGGGGGATTTCATTTCATCTATCAGAGACGAGACGAGAGCAACAAACTCCATTCTATAGATCACAACAGTGATGTATCCATGGGAATATTTTCCATACACAGCAGCACAGCAGCAGAAGAGAGACCATCATGGAAACAACTCCTCTCTTGCTATTTGCATTTATCATCACGAAGTTGTTCAAAGTTCATTCATTGTTCTAAGCCGGACTCGTAACACACACACAGAGAGAGATGGTGAACATATTCTCATGTACACAACACGGAAGAGAGAGAGAGGGGATATCGCCCAAACGGCATATGATTAATATCCAGTCCAACACAGCCACAACCACAACCACGACGATGCTCTCCTGAATGGAAGAGAACCTCTCCCCTTCTCACCTTTTTGGCTCAGTACGAATTACTAACAAAATCTCAACTCAGTTTCGTTAAGACCTTGACCGGTAAGACCATCACCTTGGAAGTCGAATCTTCCGACACCATTGACAATGTCAAGTCCAAGATCCAAGACAAGGAGGGTATCCCACCTGACCAGCAAAGATTGATTTTTGCTGGTAAGCAATTGGAGGATGGTAGAACTTTGTCTGACTACAACATCCAAAAGGAGTCCACTCTTCACTTGGTCCTAAGATTGAGAGGTGGTATCATTGAGCCTTCCTTGAAGGCTTTGGCTTCCAAGTACAACTGTGAGAAGGCCATTTGCAGAAAGTGTTACGCCAGATTGCCACCAAGAGCTACCAACTGCCGTAAGAGAAAGTGTGGTCACACCAACCAATTGCGTCCAAAGAAGAAGTTGAAATAGTGGATTTCGCCCCAGTTTATTATATATATATATATATGTGTCTATGTATATTGGAGTGATTTTATTAATTTCAAATTGAATGGCTGATAACTTGTACAAGGACCTGCTCTCAAATAGATACCATCTATTTTTATAATACATACATACAAAAACACTCCATTGTTTCCATTAATCCATCCATATTTAAAAGAACCCAAAAACCCAATTTTATACATTCATTCACCAGAAGAAGAACAAGTGGTGGTGGTGGTTGTCGTTGGTCTGTGGAAGCGTGGGAAGAACTCAACCATGACGCTCTGTAGCTTACTTCTTCTGATAGGTTTACTTAAAAACCCAGACATCCCGGCCTCCAAACAAACCTTGACGTTACTCTCGTCAGCAAAGGCAGTCAGTGCCACAATCGGACCGGTGTAGCCCATCTCCCTGATAGTCTTAGTCGCCTGCAGACCATCAATGTTTGGCATTTGAACGTCCATAAATATTATGTCATAAAGGCAGGATGATGATTCACTGCTCATAGAACTCTTGACATACTCAATAGCATCTGCACCATCAGCTGCAATGTCAAGATTCTTGAGACCCTCCAGGTTTAGCATTCTCTTAATAACCTCTTGGTTCACAACATTGTCCTCCGCCACCAAGACACTTAGATGCAAATAGTTCAAATCACTAAACTTCGAGGAGTTCGAAGAATGAATAGAAGATTTGGCAGTTCCTGTCGATGACATAGGAGGTCTAGTAAAATAACCATCATCATTTGAATTTGGCACCGCGGTGCTTGCGTTATTTGGCTCATTCACATCACACTCGACATCAGCAGCTTCCTTCTCAGTGACAGAATTGCTCTTCATATCAACATCTTCATCATTATCATCATCATCATCATCATCATCATCATCATCATTGCTTTCGATATCACTCTTCGGGTCAACAATCTGAACCTTTCGGTTTTTCTTTGAATCAGCATTGAACTGATCCTCATAAAAGTCGACAACACTATCATCATCAACAATCACTTCCATGGTTTGTAACAGTGGCAGTCTGAATGTGAATTTAGAACCAACCCCAACCTCCGAGTTCAGTGTTAAAACACCTTGCATCATACTAGCCAACTGGCGACAGATCGACAAACCCAGACCTGTACCACCATATTGCCGTGATAAAGACTGATCGCCTTGAACAAAAGGTTCAAATACCTTCTCCTGGAACTTTGGCTCTATACCAGGACCTGTATCTTCAACAGTGATCTCAAAGACAAATGTCTTAGGTTGTTCAAGTTCTCTGACTTTGTGGCCATCAACTGAAAAATCATTAGTTTTGAACTGTGATTTGAATACATTGTCGTCATAAGAAGATGTTGATGCAGTAACAATCGATCTGTTATCGAGTTCGTCATTGTCTGATTTCTCCTCAAGGTTATCATCTGTTGTTTCAGAACTGGTGGTTGGTGACTCAACCTCAAGTTTCTCCTTGTTGAACACTTCCAGATCCGTTGCAGAACTCTGACTTGGGTATACGTGCTCATCCTTAACAAACACTTGGTTGTGCTGGTACTGTGCACTCTTCTCCTCATCATACTCGCCAATTCTATTGATAGTAACCTTGACACTGCCATCCACTGGTGTAAACTTCAAGGCATTAGAAACCAAGTTCATTACAACTTGAATGATTCTATTAGAGTCCCCGTATAATATCATCTTTCTGACATCATTAGGAGAGATATTTATCTGCAAATTAACATTTTGGTCCTTTGCAAGTTTACCAAAGATGGATTTGATCTGTAGGGCAACCTCGGTAGGATTGAAGTTTGACTTCTCTAGTTTAGATCTCTTTAGAGAGTTCTTAGAGAATGTCAAAAGCTCTGTAAGGATATGAAGCAGGAGCTCTCCGGATCTAAAGATCAGCTTCAAAGACTCCTGGATCTTTGTTGGATCATTTTCAGCCAATGAAATTGCAGTCATACCGAGAATACCATTCAAAGGAGTTCTTAGCTCATGTGAAATGTTGGCAATGAACACCGTCTTAGATTCGTTGGCGGCCTCTGCTTGAATCTTTGCAGCCTCTAACTGTTTCGTTCTAGCCCTCACACGATCTTCCAGTTGGGAGTACTGTCTATCCAGCTCATCAGTCATTGTGTTGAATGTTTCAGTGAGTTTGGAAAGTTCATCTTGAAAGAAACGAGTGTACTTCGGCACTCTAGCCTCTCCAATATAAGTAGGATAATGATGGTTTGAAGGATTAGAGCCATTCGTTGGGGTCTTGTTCATAGGAGTCGTTGTGCTCACTGGTTGACTCAAGTTTTCACTAGTGTTGTATGGTGATTGTGGTGATTGGGAAAAGCTGTGTCTGTTTGACGAATAACCAGATGATGGATCTTTAGACTCTCTTGAGTTCTGAAGCCCCCTACCCATGGCAATAGTCTCTGTTGCCTTTTGCAATCTCAAAATTGGTTGGGTTGCCCAATGGGCAAGAGGAAATGTGCAAATAACAATTAAAGATGCTGTGCCAATACAAACACCCACCAAAATCTTTGTCAGTTGATTCACAGGCTCCAAAAACACTCTCTTCTGCTGTTCAATAATAATACCCCACTGCGTAAGGTTGAAATCCACGGGGCAAAATCCAGCGGCAATGCTCTCTCCTGTCTGGGATTTAGTTGATGATATCGCACCAGATTTCTTAAATCTTAGGGCTTGTGTCGCTGCATAAGAGTGGTTCAGATTATACAGCTGATCAACGGTACTCTCGGCTCTGTCCAGAGGGGTTAATATGTACTGATAAGTACTACTGTCAGCCACCAGATTGTCGACATCTCCTTGACCAATAAGAACAACAGTGGCTTCAGTCAAGTTCAAAGTGGAGCTCAAACTACTGGCAGTCATCACTACCGTGAAGTATCCCGCCAAATCCTGTGACTGAACAATGATGGAAGCCGATGCATAAACAGGTATCGTCATTGACATGACATAATCTGAACTGTTCAGGACTGGGCCCGTAAGAAGGCCTTGTTTATCCAGATTTGATGGAATAGAGCTGTTACGCCCATCTAAACTATCCAAGGGATATAGAGGTACTAGTACGTCATCGGGTACCATTGCATTAGACCAGTTCGATTCAGAGGTGATAACGTTCTTAAACTTTGAATCATAAACCTTGACATTGGTAAAGGTATTGGAAGAAATCAGAAACTGCATGATAACATCCTTCGCTTCATCCCAGTTTGACTCGGAGTAGTTACCTGCCCTATAACTCAACAAGGAGGTTTGGATTGGATCTCTGATACCCAGCCAGTAGGCTTGGTAATAAAGGTAGTTCAAATTCTGTTGAACTTGCGAAGCCTTCATCTGTGCGATAACCTCAAGTCTATCTGATCTCATATTTCTAAAATTAGTAGAGAAGTAGACACCGGTAATCACGGACAGCACTGCTAGTGAGAAGAGCGATACGATAAGTACCAGCACCACCAGCTGGAGCCTCAACCCAATCTGGAAGACCTTCATATTAAATTGTTGGGCGCTTAGCTTCCTTGTTCAGTACTAGCAGCTGCCCCTCCAACAGATCTGATGATGACGATGGCGGTAGTCGTGGTGGTGGTGGTGGTGGTGACAATAACAGTCCAACCTTGTATGAATAGAAACAAAAAGGAGAAATTTCAAAAGGTAGCGGGTCCACACTCTGCTGCTTCTTCAACTTTTTTCAGTAAGGTCATTTAGTTGTTTCTTTCGTTTATTTTTATTTTGATTTTGTTTTAGTTCATGTTTGTACACCCTCGGAATGTTTCCGCAATGGTCCCAGACTCATAAAATATCACATGATATCAAATGACATTTCGCGGAAATAAAATAAAAAAAAAGGTTTTCTTCCCCTCTCCACTTTTTTTCCCAATCGGGCTTTATCAGCCTGCGTTTTTGCGTGTGTCAAAAAAAAAATTAGTTTACCTTATCTCATAACAACTAACAATAACAATCACAATAACAGTTGCCATCAACTGCAAGAACGAACGAACACATATTAACAGCGCAATGAGTGTGTCTATCCGCCAACCGATTCCAAGTTCCTCATCCCCAACCACATCCCCATCTAGTGGGGGATCCAAAAGACGATCTTCTTCCAATCGATTGCTTGCCTCCCATCATTCTGTATTTGACCTTCTTCACCAGAAGCAGCCGCCGTTTGAGTCGTCTGTGAGTTCAACACCACGTCATTCTCCGAATCCAAATCTGGAACTGCGTTACGGTACTCCGTCTGTTTCATCGTCTTGGCAGGCCATTGGTGATTATTGTCTTGCGCCTAGACCAACGAGTTCTGTGTTGTCTATCTCTGATACGGAAGAAGATACCAATATGAAGAGAGAACGATCAGTGAGTACGGCTCCTTTTCCAGTTTCAGTTTCAGTTTCTACGTTGCCTGAATTCATAGATGATGAAGTTGACGACGATCTGAAAACTATTGAGATTGGTATGCACGATGGCAGAACCAGTCACTTTTCTCCTCTGAGGAGTCCGGGCTCCATTTCTGTTGCAACAAGCAATGATTCAACTTCTTTTATCATGCCGAAGTTCTCTGCTGATGACCTGTTGAATGCAGCTACTGCTGCAGATGATGATTCAGCGACTTCCAAGATTTTGATTATTGGACACCGCAAATCCAGCTTCTTCAAAGTGCTTGAGGAGCCGTTATCCTCCAGGTTCACATTGAATGTTAAAGAATCTTACAACATAATCATGGTGATCTTTGACGGCTTGCTTAAGATTGGAAACATTCTGAACTTTATCAAACAGAACCGTGATGATCTAAGAAACAAACTCTTCATTCCCGTTTTCAAGAATATCAATCAACAAGTTGTGTACAGCATCGTTAACTCTCACAGGCTAAATCTTCTATGTCCTCCAATTGACTATGAAAATCAATCTCAAGTTGATAATTTATTGGATCTCTTGAACCAGGAATTCATTCTGAAGGACGACTCATTATACTCGGACAAGGGGTTATCTATACTAGGCGATCATGATGATCATGACGATGACTTACCAAACCATGAGTATCAATTGATCAGTTTACGAGGTTCCTCTAATTCACAAGTACTATTAGAATCAATTTACCCAAGGCCCAATGTTTCCATTTACGAAATAGAAAAGACGCGAGGCTACCGTTCCAATACATCAGCATCTATGAACCAGTTGATATTGAGAGGAAACTCTCGTACCTGGAGACAAAGACACAAGAACCAAAAAAGGAGGTCAGCGATGGTGGCTTTTCTTTCAGTGACCTTGTCGTTGGGTATTGGTATTGGCATCACTGCAGCCTTTGTCTTTTCCCATACTAGTAGTCGTCTAGAAGTACACACCACCACGCCTGGCGAATCTCCTATCTTAAAGAGTGCACTATCTCCAACAGGCACGGCTGTATTCAGAAAAGGTGTCGACTTGATGAAGAACAATGTGGTGAGCTTCAAGCAGTCAATCTCTGGCGTGTCCAAATTGGTATGGTTTGAGTTCAAAGGTGTTCTAGAGGGGCTTGCTTCCAAGTGGGATAACTGGATCGTTAATGTGGGGAAGGATGCAAGCAGCTCAATGATGTGGCTATTCTAGCATCTACATTGGCTGGCGGAGAGTTTTAAGAGTGGAGAGATAGCAAAAATAATGTGTGATTTGGTGTATAATTCTATGGTTTGATTTGTGCAGAATTTATATTCTTTTGACAAAACTGAGCAGTGTAGTTGGTTGGTATTTATTTTCTACATTTTTGTAAAACGTAATATCAAATCAATACCAATTCGTGGCTGTGGGCTGTTGTGGACATTCATCACCACAACTATCCTTGTTACAGGCTCCGCAATTTCTGTTCCAACCAGTAGATGCTGGAGTTTCAGGTGGCGTCTTAAACTGTGGAGGGATATCGTCATTTTCTAGCTTTGTTAAGAGGGATGCAATTTCACGCTTCAACTCATACTTGCGGGTCTTATTTTCCTCTCTAACAGCTAGTTTGTGTTTTAGCTCATCAACGTGCTTTCGCAACTCACGTAACTCTTCGCTTTCAGTGATAATCTGTTCTAGCTCGGTCACGGGTTTAGCCGTTGGTGTTGATGAGGACGGCTCAGACGTGCTATCTGCTTCTTGTTGTGATGTTGGTCTCTTTTGTTGCAGTGCCAGTTGTTTCAAGAACTCCACCTCATTGAGAAGATGGCTAATCTTTGACTCGATTTGGCAAGTTTGGTTGGTTTCGCTGGACTCTGAGTGCTCAACCTCACTCCACTTGTCCTTCTCCTGGGTCCTCGTTGATTGGTTCGGTGTATCCTCCTCCTCAAAGATGTTAACGGTATCTTCAGGATTGAATGCATACTCAATCCCAGAGTCTTTGACTCTGTTCTCCGCCGTCTTGAGACCATCAACCTCTTTCTGAAACTCTTCATTCTGCAGTTTCAGCCCATCAATCTCATCCTTGAGGGCGGCTTGCTGTCTCATTAGAAACTCGTTCTGGTTCTTCACCTTGCTCAAGGTCTCTTCCAAGTCCTCATTCATAGATTTGTACTTTACAAGCTTGCTCTTAAGATCTTGCGAGAGCTGCATCACCTCGCTGTTTTGTGTTTGCAAAACCTTCTTTGTCTTGATCAACTTCTCAATCATATTGGCTTGGACCTTAAAATTGTCCCCGACAGGTACTTCTTCTCCTTTGCGGTGGTGGTCAATATTCTGGAAAAGTCGGGTATTTGTAGTGCTGTTTGACTCAAGCGGCTGCTTCTTCTTCTTCAATGGAGAATTTATATCAGAATATTTGCTGTAGAACTTTTTCCGACGATCGAGCAACGACGCTGGTGAGTGTGATGATGATGATTGTGGTCTGGTATCAAGACCTGGAACGACCCCCTTACGGCCAATCTCGATTGAATTATCAAGGAACGCGTACTCAGGTCTGACTCTAGAGGGTGAAGGCGTGTAATCCATAGCTTCTTCTTCTTCTTTCTTGTCGTTGTTGTTGGCAAAATAGTAGCTGTGCTTCCTTTTGTGTGTTTTTGTTTTGTTTTTGTTTTGTTTTTGTTTTGTTTTTGTTGTTTTTTTTGTTCTTTTGTTTACATTTTGGTTTGGCCACTCTTTATTTTTGTTTTTGTGTTTTCGCGAATTTTGATTTCCGGGCCGCAACTTTTTTTTTTTGATTTGGAGAACTGTGAGCGGGGGCAGAGGAAGGCAAACAGAGCGAGAGAGGCCAAATTGATAAAGAACTCGGCCGGCAACAATGCAGTACGTTGGTAGAGCATTCGATAGTGTGTCTAAGACATGGAGCTCTATTAATCCATCGACTCTTTCCGGTGCCATTGATGTGATTGTTGTGGAAAATGAGAGTGGAGAGCTGAGCTGCTCACCATTCCATGTGCGATTTGGCAAGTTTCAACTGCTTCGTCCTTCACAGAAGAAGGTTGATTTTATCATTAATGGCAAGCTGACGAACCTTCCTATGAAGCTTGGTGATGGCGGTGAGGCCTTCTTTGTGTTTGAATTGTCGAAAAATACAGACATACCTGAAGAGTTGATTACATCGCCAGTTCTTAGTGCAGCGTCTTCTCCTGGATCTTCCCCTCCAGGTTCGCCAACTCCTGGAGCTCGTGCAGATTACACTGCTGCAAATAGACCCAGGGCTGCTAGTTTCCAAGAGCCGGAGTATTTGGATATCTCACAGTCCAACCCTGAGCTGGTCAGCAAGGCGGACACTGCTGCTGCTGCTGCTGCACATGGCGTGGATTCCCTCTCCCAATCGGACCCGTTCTTGATAAAGCCTCCGGAGACACCACAGGATGATGTAAAGTCAGGGAAACTGAAGGAACTATCTAAAAGATTGACCAGAATCAACATCCCGATTAGGCTGGATGATAACGGGGATCTTCTGCTTGATATGAATGGTTACAAATCCAACGACCAGAACACGCAAAACTCGGATGAGGTTCTCAAGAAACTTCTATCGGAAGAATTCGGTGACGATGTGGACTTGAAGCAGTTTGTTCAGGAAGATGAGGATGGAAACATTAAGATTGTCTCCAATGAGGATCTTTCCAAGCACAAACTCCTTGGACAAATGGAACAAGATGATATCGGGACGACGATGATGACTTCGTCGACAACAACGACGACAGGAGAATTATCCACTCCAACTCCAACTCCAACCAACACTGCTACTACCACTGACTCATACGACTCCTCTGGGTACGAATCTGATGATTTTAACAACAGCAGCTCTGTTTCATCGACAAGCTACGTCAAGACACTTCGTTTAACCTCTGATCAGTTGAAATTCTTGGATCTGAAGGCTGGTGAAAACGAAGTACAGTTCAGCGTGGATAAGGGTAAGGCAGTCATTTCTTCGAGACTGTTTCTGTGGTCCCAAAAGACCCCTATCGTCATCTCTGATATCGATGGTACCATCACAAAATCAGATGCGCTAGGTCATGTACTAACGATGATTGGTCGTGATTGGACCCACCCTGGTGTTGCCCAACTGTTCCAGGATATCGCAATGAACGGTTTCAATATCATGTACTTGACAGCGAGATCTGTTGGGCAGGCAGACTCGACACGAAGTTATCTTCAAAGTATTGACCAGAATGGTATCGGCCTGCCCCTAGGACCAGTGATTCTGTCACCTGATAGAACCATGGCTGCCTTGAAGAGAGAGGTGATTCTGAAGAAGCCCGAGGTTTTTAAGATGGCTTGTCTTAATGACTTGAAGAATCTGTATCAGTTGCTTGATAAGCCTTTTTATGCCGGGTTTGGTAACAGAATCACCGACGCTTTGAGTTACAGAAGTGTTGGCATTCCTAGTTCTAGGATCTTCACCATTAACCCTGTTGGTGAAGTCCATATGGAGCTACTGGAATTGGCTGGGTATAAATCAAGCTATGTCTATATCAATGAGTTGGTTGACTACTTCTTCCCGCCAGTGCATCAAGCAAGCAATGATGAAGGTTACACTGATGTCAACTTTTGGAGAGATCCCCTACCAGATCTCAGCGATGATGATGATGATGATGATATTGGTGGTGCTAACGTTCATGTGCCTCATGGTTCTGACCCAACCAATGACTCGATCTATCAATCGCCTGTCAGACTCACGCTGGACGATATTGACCAAGACTACGATGAAGATGAGGACGATGATTATGTTGAGGCAGAGGGTGAAGACTTTGATGACAATGATGACGATGACGACGATGATGATGATGATGAATATTATGATGATGATGCAGACACGAATGGAACATTGGTGTCTGAAGACGGATCTTATGACAATGAGCTGGATGAAGAAGATGACCTGGACAGGGATCTGCTGGAAGAGGAGACGGATGAAGAGAGCTACCCGGAATCGCTGGTTGTTTCGCCATCGATGTCTAGCAGGGGATTTGTTCCAATCGGCAGAAACAACAGTGGAACCTCTCTGACCAGCAAGAATGTGGATGGAAACATAATCAAAGCCAGTGAGTTGATGAAAGACCTGAAAATAGAAGAGAAGAAGAGCTGAATAACATTATTATGTTACAAATACATTGTGTAGAAGTTTGTAGCCCTAAACAAATGGCCTAATCTCTTCTTCAACGGCATTCCATAGTGCGCGAGCGTTACCATTGGTGAATCCATCTTGTATATCAGGTCTGACATCTCTAAACTGTCCCCATGGTGCCACAAACCTGCCGTTATCGCTGGTGGTGATATCAGGGTTCAAGGCTGCAAACAGTTCAGTGTATGAGCCGTAAACGGGACCATACAAGAAGAGTTTGTAAAACCAGCCGGCTCCCATAGGCAAGTCTCTTGCGAGATCACTGCCCAAGTATCCTGGATGGACAGCTAAACTAATGACTTTAGGATTGTCCTGTCCATAGATATAAGCTTGGTAGATATTACCAGCCTTGCTCTGCCCATACGCTTCCAACGACGCAGCGTTGGAAGCATCCTTGAAACCACGCTTGAAATCAACACCATCCTTTGGTGCACTCAGATGAGCAGCTGATGAGAGGAATATCACTCTGGGGTTTGCTGCTGCTTTTAGCACCAGTGGGTTGATGAGCTTCAGTAGGAGTTGGTGCCCAATCACATTGGTGCCAATCTGCAATTCATAGCCTTGTTTCGTGACTGATCCGTTCGGTGGTAACATCACTCCGGCATTGAGTATCACCAAGTCCAGCTGTTCAACCTCGCTTCGTATCTCTTCGCTCGCAGCTTTCAACGTGGTCAAGTCTGACAGATCAGCATAGATCGGGACGATTCTCGAGTCAACCGTGTCGCCATTCAGCTCCGGCTTCTCTCGAGCCAAACGAGATTTGATATCAGCAATTGCTGCCTCGGTTTTCTCCCTGTTACGATTGACCAGAACCACAGTGGCGTTTTGAGCAAGCAGCAATCTGGCCGTCTCTTTGCCAATTCCACACGATGTGCCAGTGATCAAAACTGTCTTACCAGTAAGATCTGGGTAATCTTGGGGAAGAAATGAAGGCTTGGAAGGCCAGATATCGCGAATGTAATGCCAATTACTCATTCTTGGTGGTGGTTGATTGACTGACTGACTGACTGCTCGCAGCCATAAAGCCATAAGCCATGAAATTGATCTCGGCTAATCTCGTTCCGACTGATGATCACGTGATTAATTGATTTTTTTTTCTTTTTTGTTTTCCTGAAATTTTTTTTTTTTTTTTTATCTTGTTTATACAAAAATTTTTATATTCAGATTGTAAATTTTATATATATAAAGTCGATCCCAACCTTCATGGCAGCAGTTGTGGCTTTGCTTATCAGATTGGAGATAAAAATTTAGAATGATGTCTATTGAACAGCATCCAGATAACCATTTTAAACGACATAATGATGATGACATTGAGCGAGGCCATGAGGTGAAAAAGAGAAGGATTGCAAGGGAGGCACCACCAGCAGCAGTACCAGGGACTGTGGCAGCAGCTGCAGACCCGCAGTTCCAGTCTAACATCTACCACACGTACATCAAGGCTGCTTTGGAGGCTCTAGAGAACAGGAACTCTTCACAAATCGATACTCTGGCGTCGCAAATTGCCCTCCCACAGTCCAGTAAGGAGTGCCTCACACCAGAGAACTTTACCATTGTGCTCTCTATCCTGACCAACAACATCGCCCGGCTGGACAACAAGCTCTCTGAGAACCTCATCATCAGCATTATCAAGTACAAGCAATGGTGGCTGCTGCCAAATGTGTCTGTTTTCCAGAGATTCATTATGACACTGTGCTCTTATCTCCCTAAGTGGTGGAATGAGGTGGCCTCCATCGTCATCTCGCAACTCACACTGAGCACCAGCAAGACAAAACACCACCATGAGCTGCTCCAATACTTCATCTCCATCATCCCAACATCTGTCCAGCACATTCACGACACCCTTATTAGAAGTTTTCCTAACAAGCACAATTCCAAGAGCGATCTTGTGAACTACGTCGGAAACCTCCTGGTCATTGAATCTTACTGCTCCGAGCTTAGGATGGGTATCTGGAGAGTGATAATTGAGAGGTGTATTGGAGTTGATGTCGAGTTGCAAAATGAGCTCGATGAGATTGATGATGTGGTTCTTGAAAACCAGTACCATTCTGACAGCGACTCTGACAGCAGTAGTGATGATGAAAGTAGTGACTCTGACGATGGCGATGATGACAAGACAAACAAATCCAATGGGAAGTCTAACGGCGGTGGTCGCAAAGTGCATTTCGCCAACGTTAATGAAAGTGATGACAACGATGATGACGACGACGACGACGACAATGACAGTGAAGACGACATGATTGATGAGGAGGTCAACATCAATGAAATCCAGATTGCGAATATCACTGATATGTCTGAAAAACTGGACTCGATGCTATCACTGGTTATCAAAAACCTCCAGAATATCATACACGGGGGGTCCGATCATCGCCATACAGATGACGAGGAGAGAACAGTCGTACTTTTCAACATATTCACATCGCTCTTCAAGAGTCATATTCTACCAACATACTACACGAAATCCACCCAGTTCATTCTCTTCTACTTCACACAGCAACTCCCTGAGCTGTCAGACTCGTTCCTGGTGTCGTTGATAGACATTTCGTTCGCAACGAATGAATCCATCGAGAAGAGAATCAAGTCACTGCAATATCTTTCTTCCTACCTGTCCAGAGCACGCGCATTGCAGAAAACCCAGCTTGTTTATGTCATGGGCTACCTGATGAGCTGGCTGAACAGATATGTGGAACAGCGTGAAGTGGAGCTGGATGGTCTCATCAACATTGACAGATTTAGACTGTTCTTCTCGACATTTCAGGTGATCCTCTACGTCTTTTGTTTTAGACACGAGGAATTGAAGAATGAAGAATTAGAGGACGGCTGGGAACTGAACCTGCCACAGTTCTTCCAGCGTATGCTCATCACCAAATTCAACCCGTTGAAGTACTGCAACGAGAATGTGGTTTCAATGTTCGCCAAAATCGCCCAAGAGGAGAATGTTGCCTATTGTTTTTCCATCATCCAGAAGAACAGAACCGAGAGACTAAAGGGTATTTCTGGTATCAGATCTGCTGCTGACTTGCAGCACCAGCACCAGCACCAGCACAATAACAACAACAGCACCACCAAACAACAGTTTCTGGATCTCGAGGGGTACTTTCCCTTCGATCCACTGTTTTTGAACAACACCAAGAACCTGTTGAAGGACTTTTACATTAATTGGAGCCGCAGTGATTACGACAGTTCGTCTGATGTCGAGGATTCTATGTAAAAGAAGAGAAAATAAACACATTTCCCCTAGAAATTAGAAGAAGATGCTTTACTCCTTTTGGTTGTAACCTCATCGCATGTTCTGAAATTTACGCTTGGGTGTGCTGGTGTTGGCAGTAAACGTCAGTACGAAAGATATGTGTAAACAAAAACAAAAACAAATTTCTTCCTTGTTTTGCCACTAAAACTGCGGCGAAGAAGGGAGAGAAGTTTGATGTCCATCCAGCGGCCTGCTCTCAGGGAGAAAGATCACAATGCACGAAAATATGTGGGCTCAGCGGAAAAGAAACAAGTATCAACCATCTCTCAGCTGAGATCTCAGCTGAGATCTGACGCCTTTGTGAAAGAGGAAACGGCAAAGAAGCAGGTATCACTCGTGATACGAAAGTGTCAGGCTTCGTCAGGGGGGGAACACACTGCTCTCTCACATACAGACTCAGTACCGGTACCCAAGTTCAAGATTTTTGAAGACAGAATCAAGAGTTTCCAGAAAGATGAAGATGATAAAGGAGCAGCAATGGCTTCCAGTGATGCTGAATCAAGCGTGACGAAGAAGAAGAGAAAAGTTAAAGATATAAGCAGTTTTAAGCGGATTGGTGGAGGAGAAGGGGACCGTTCCCTTGAATATCAACACAAAAGCTTCCAATTCGAGCTGGACCCTTCGATTATTGATCCATCCTCGCTACTTTACCAGTGTCAAATACCACTCTTCAACTTGAACAGTTGGTACAATATTAACCAATTCAGTATCGCTGGCAGTTCAGGCGAGGCAGGTGGTGATGGTGATGATGACCTGCCGTTGTATTCATTCAGAGTGGTCTCGCTCGAGATGCTCAGTGAGCTGGCATTGCTGGCTAATGTCAGATCAATGGAGACACTGGAAGAGAAGCAGGTAGTATTGATAAACTACAAGCAATCCATAACAAACTTCAAAAGGTTCCACGATTTAGATACTGGAGATCTAATTCAACTAATAACACCATTGATTCTCACCAACCAGCTTGAAATGTATCACAACTGGAAGCTGATAACACCTAAACGAAATAATGATTTAATGAAATGAACTTTACAAATGATAATGTTTTTCTATGCAACAAGCCTAAATACTCTTTGTCTTTTAATATGATGTTTCCAATGCGAACCTCTCTCTCTCTCTATATATAAGGAGCTCTAGTCAAAGCATCTTCCTTCAGAGTTTCTGGAAATCCATTCCCACAACCATGCGCCACCGAAAGCCAACACACCTCTCGTGCGACACTTCAATCTCATATTCTTGTCGTCAGTAATAACAACAATTTCATCCTCACTCGCACCGGCACCGGTACCCTCGGGCGGGGTCAATCCAGTTGAATCAACAATGTCATTGAGATTGCCGTATGATGTGATTCGTTTCACACAGCTCTCAACTACAACGTCATCAACAGAGCCTCTCCATGATTTGTCACCTTCAAACTCTCTGATATCATCAACGTCCTTGTCATTGCCACATCTTCCGAGTCCCAATAGCAATCTCTCATAGTTGAGCTGCCTCACTGTAATCACTGCACGAGTGGCCGCATCAGCGATAGTAACGTCTGGAGAGCAGCGGAGAGATCTCAATTCCTGGAATGTTACTAGAGGTATGGAGATCTTCTTGAAGGATTTGGAGACAAGACACTTGTACAAACGACCAGGATGGGACAGCCAAATGTTCGTGTCCAAGATGAATCTCGTGTTACCTGTAACTTGACGAGCTGTTGGTGTGGTTTGTACAATCTGGTGGATAGAGGACGACGGCTGGTGAGAGAATGTCGTCGTTGATGTCGGCAGAGAAGTTAGATTAAGTTGAGTGGATAAAGGAAGGGATGGGGTAGACATTGATGAGTTTTCGTAATCGGCTTCGTTATCAGTGTAGTAAATTGTTGATGTCAAGGTCGGGGAGGGTGGAATCACTGATGGCTCAGTAAAATGGGTTTGTTTCAACCATGCGGAGATTGGGAGATTTGAAGGTTCAGTTTGAAGAAAGTTGGAAGAGGTGATTGGCTCAATAAAGATCTTTGGTGTTAGTGATGTGGATGTGGATGATGCCAGTGACTGTGTGATCTTCACTTTAAAACTATTAGCATCAAAGATAAGCCCAAAATTAAAGTTTTTGGCAATGTAGCAAGATGCCAAAAGAATTCTAAATATTCTTCCCTTTTGCAAGTCAGGAGTGAGTTTCTCACCTGCAATTGGCAAGTCAACAAATGAGGAATCAGTCTTGAAACCAGCAGACTTGAAATTCTGATACTCAGTCTTGGTGAACAGCTTGTCATAAATCAACGTGCCCCATAGTTTCCACACTTCAAGTAAATTCTCGTTAGAGTTGAAGTGAATCAACCACTGCTTCGTATCATAAAACTCATCACTAAACTTGTATTCATTCCACCATCCCTTCTCCTGCTGAACCAAAACCAACAACTTGTTCAAAAAGTTGACCAAGGAGTTTATCGGGAAGGTGAACTGGACAAACGATTCAATAAACCGCTTAGCGTCAGGCATGTTTGTGCTGGCCTCTCCCAACGCAATGAGGAAGTAAAGATATGAGATTATATGAGGGGTGGCTGATTCCAGCGGACCGTTGATATAAGTCTGAAGGAGTTTCATTGCCAATGTGACGGCATGGTTGTTTAAGTTTTGGAATTGCAAGTCCCAATTGGTCTCAGGGGTAGGTGATGGCGTTCCGGACGATCCCAAGTCCTCTGATAATGATGTAGTAGTTGGGGTTGGTGACAATCTCTTCTTCTCCTTCTTGTCCTTCTTATCGCGCAAGAGTTGTACAAGGCCAAAGATTTTGGCAAAAGGATTCAAGGGGTTTCCGAATCCCACTATTTCCAAAATGTTAATTATAGCAAATGAACTAGATCTCTGAAACCAGAATTGCAACTTATTTTCAAAGTCTTCAACATGAAATCTGCGATCCTTGAAGAAGATCAACCCATTTGAGTCTTTCCCAAGATTCTCTAAATAGAAAACAATAGCATTGTTAAGCTCAGTGTTGGTAAGCCTAGGAGGGTCCTCCTTTGATGGTTGTGGCTCCGCTTCATTGTCAAGAAGCATCTTATGCATACGTATGAAGTCCATAATTGGAAGGTCGACATACTGTCTTTGGTTGATGTTGTCAATAACCATCTTCATGTACTGCTTTGTTGGAATAAATGTATCTCTAGCAAAGACTGCTTTGCCAATGTTCATCAACGCATCCAAATTGTCCTGTTGAACAGTGGCAATGTGGTAGTAAATCTTTCCCTGTCCATAGTTCAACTTCATGGCACAGTCGTACCAATATTCAGAAGACAGTTTCCAATCAATGTACCGTGAAGGGTATAATGCAATGGCCATTCGACTCAAGTCGCCAATCTTCTCGTATACCCACGAGTTGATGCACAGGTCTGTCAAGGATGTCAGAATGTTGAATGAGTAAGCAATGAAACTGGAACAAATGTCATGTTCAATGAATATGGATACGACATTCTTTAGCACGTCCAAGAAGGTGACAATCCCATAAACCCAAAGCCTTCTTTGGATGCGATAAATAGTTACAATCTGTTTCCCTGACTTGCCTGATTGGAGCGCATGAGTTACAAAATCATGGTATGAGTTCAAGAGGTGTATGTTTAGATTGTAGATATCCCATAGCTCAGTCATATCCAGCGTTGATGGGAGGTTGAGGCGGGCGCAGTGTTGTTGAAGGTCAGACTCTAGTGATAAAATCAGTTTATACGAGTCCTGAAGCCGTACAATCAGAGCTTGTTCGTCAGTAGAGAGTACTTGCTGCTGTTGCTGCTGTTGCTGTTGTTGCTGTTGTTGCTGTTGTTGCTGTTGTTGCTGTTGTTGCTGTTGTTGCTGTTGTTGCTGTTGTTGCTGTTGTTGCTGTTGTTGCTGTTGTTGCTGTTGTTGCTGTTGTTGCTGTTGTTGCTGCTGCTGCTGCTGCTGCAACAACAACAACTGCTGCGAAGGTGGCTGCGATTGAAGAGGAACCAGGGGTGGTGGATTTCCCACCAGTCCAGAAGACGGGCTGATATTGGAAGGGGGAGGAGGATCATTAGAGAAGGTCTTACAGCGGCGCAGCGCATCGTATGCCACTGGCGCCGCCATATATCCCGCCGCCGAGCGCTTCATCGGCGTCTCTAAAGACGTCGAATGCTGGCGCTTGTTGTTCTCACTCATGCGGAATGCCAGTTATTTTCTGGCGGCTTCTTCCTTCTTGTTTAATAGTTTTGCTTTTGTGTTTTGCTTTTGTTTATTGATTTGTAAAGCAGAAGGGAAATTAAAAAAAAAAAAAAACTGGTGATGTGTTTTGTTTTGGGGGCGTTAAAAATTGCTACTGACATACTAATTATGTAATCATCTTCTTTATATATACATAAGATTCAGCATCAGAGCGTGAGACCCCCTCGCCGCCTGACCTGATGGTGTGATTGCTGGTGGTACATGTAAGAGGAGAAGGTCACAATAATCTCTGTAGTTTGTCTCCCCTCAAGTCCTTGTTAGAGAGGGCAGTGTACTATCCAAACACCTCCATTGTCTCAATGCACACTTTGGCCGACTCCAGAAGTGAGTTAACATGCAATCGCAGTAGTCTCACTGTGCTTGTCGTGAATGTGATCTTGAGAGAGTTGTCCTCCTCCTGCTCTTGAAAAGTGATTCGACAGTCCTTGTTGCGTTCAATATCTGGAAGAAGTGTCTGATGCATAATCTGAACCTGCTTGGCTGAAAGAAGCGGAACTGTCAACGTGCTGTGTTTTTACTTATCTGTTAGATTATCCGGATCACGATTAGCTGGACACATAAACAAAATGAAAACTCACAATTCGTGCGGTACTGTCATGAATCAGAATTAGTTTTTGTTATTGTTGTGGTTATGTTTTTGTTTTTGTCTGCCTTTTGTTTTTGTAAAGAAAAGGAGGCGCTGCGGCAGTTTTCCTTCTTTTGTCTATACCTAACTAGAAAACTCTCACCAAGCAAAGCAAAATGGAGTCCACATCAGAGACAGTCACATTGACTCATGGCTCTTCTGTTTTCGAACTGAGCTATGATAAAACGCCAAACGGTAATCTGAACTACAAAACTTCTGTTCCACCGAGCGCCGCTGTTAGCGGCTGTGCCAGTGGCGGTAGCAGTAGCGGCAAATTGCTGGTGATTGACTCAGTTCATTCAGGAACCGGCCGTCAGAATCGTGACTTCTATGGCAAAGTGATCAAACCTATTCTTTCGTATCTTGGGATTGACCATGAACTCATTGTCACTTCATCTCCGCATACTATCAAGGATCTCGCTGCCTCCTTGACAGGCAGCAGTGGCAAGAGCGGCAGAAGCACCATAATCCTTCTTAGTGGTGACACATCCATCTTTGAAATTGCCAATAATGCAAACAATGACGTGAATATACTTTTGTTCCCAATCCCATTGGGATCTGGCAATGCGATTGCCAGTTCAATTGGTCTCCAGGATGAGTTTTCAGCTTTTAGCACCTTCCTTGAATATAGCCTCGGTGGCTCCAGCGATGGTGGTGGCTCGGCGTTTGAGGCAAAAAAGTTGCCAATCTACCAGGTGACATTCCCCGATGGTTCTGTGATTCCATTCCAGGACAACAAGCAAGTGGAGACGCTCAAGTTCCTTGTTATTACCTCATGGTGTGTCCATGCGAAACTGGTGTACCTCAGTGAGCCCCCTGAGATGAAGCTCTTGGGTGTCAAACGCTTCAGCATTGCTGCTGCACAGGCCCTATCGTCTGATGTGGCTTTCTTTGGCACCGTGTCATCGTCCAACCCCGCCTTCCAGGTACACAACTACCTCGACATTGTTGCTGTGTCCAACTTGGAAAAGTCGTACAGAATCTCCCCTGACTCTGATATCTTTAGGAATGAGCTGCATTTGCTGGACATTGGTGGCGAGTCAAGGGAAACGTCAATGGGTAATGCTGAACTAGGTGCGCTATTAATGAAGCCTTATCACAACACACAAGATGAATCCTCCCACATTGACCCAAATGATGGAAGAATTGTTTACAAGAGGGTTGATGATGGTGGAGTTGTCATTACCATTCAAGATAATGATGAAGACAAGGCTATGTTTTGTGTTGATGGGATTAGTATCGCAGTGAAGAATCCAAGGGGCAAGTCTGTTAAGGTGAGTCTATTGGACCCAAGTGAGTCTGTGAGTATTGAAGTTCCATTTTGCCAAAGGTTTACATGAAGAGTATCTATCTTCTTATTTAACGTTATTAATAGAGGACTTGAACTTTGCGAAAGAATTTGCCTCAATCTCCAAATCTTCATTAGACGAATCGCTCAAGTTCAGTAACTCGGTGCTGTTGTCCACGGCTTTCTCACCATGACGTTCAAATCCTTTTTGATCCGCCTTTTTGAACCTCTTCAGCATCTCTGTAGTCTTGTTCCTCATTTCCCTTCTCTTCCTTTTCTCTTCGTCATCCATGCTCAGATCCAATTTCTTGTTCTTGGTAATCTGTCTCAACTCATCCATCACTCCATCTTTGGCACCACCCCCTCTCCTCATTGACAAAATACCACGTTCACTCGGCCTTGCTGATGGATCAAATCCCAAGTTAGATAACATCTGCGGCGTGAATGCAACTTGAAGCAAATCTCTCTGCTCTTTCAAATTCTTCTCGTTCAAGTCACACTCCTTTGACAGCACCATTCTCTTCAGTTTAGCACCCTCTTTGAAAGTGGCACTCAGCTTCTCCCTCAATACTGAATCTCTACCTTTGTTGGCATCTCTCTCCTTCTTCTCAAGTTTCTCATTGGCAATCTGAACGACACCGTCACTGAAGAATGTCCTGTGCTTCAAATCACTTGAAAACTGGTTCCTCTGTCGACTAACATAATCGGTCTTTGGGGCATCCCTATCGTTGATTATCTCAATGCGACTACCCCTCTTCTTCGTGTCAGGTTTACCAAGGTACATGCTCTGCTTGACCCCAGTATTAACATGTGAGTTGAGTCTGAAACTACCTTGAAACTCCATACGTCCACTGGCAGCCTTGTTGATCCTTGCCTCGTTATGGTACGAACAATAGATATTTTTGCTTGTATCGAGGAAGTTCTTGCATCTGACACCAGTTGACTTCACCAAGGACTTGCAGTACCCAAAGTGCTTCGCTGTTCCAATCTCCAAGATACAGTCATCGTGGCGGATGGAAAGCCCAAACGTCGTCGCACTCACACCACCAGATGCAGATACGGAGTACAGTCCACTAGCATGCTTAACAAAGACGGATGGGTTCAGGACACAGACGATATCCCCAACACGGATTTTGTTGTACTTCTCAATACGCTCAGATCCCCAGATATAGATATCAACACTATACTTAAAATCGCAAAGCTTGAGGATAACATATCGTTCGTTCCTTCCCTTTGAGGTGTTGCTCATCTGCGGTGCAGTCTTTCCACAGATTATGCCCACCGTGCACCAGTTGCAATACTGTGGTTCTTCATAATTAGGAGGGGTGATCTTCCCAAAGAGTTTGTTGAGTCGCAGGACCTTGACTTCAGCAAGCATTGATATCAGATCCGCGTCGGAGAAGTATCGCTTCGATAACTGCTGCCCAGACACTGGATCCTTTTCATCACATTGGACCATCACCGTGTCTCGAGGCTTGTGGTCAAAAGTGTATGTTCTTGATGCCATCAGTTTCTTGTTAGCTACCTGTGTATCTCTCTTCTTGAGACGTGCTGACTCAAGGTTTGCTAAGAAATAGGACGTTGTCGATGATGATGATGATGATATCTTGGATTCTTGATTCAAATGTGAAATGCTGGTATACTCCTCCTCCTCCTCCTCCGCTTTCAGTCTCTTTGATGGACCAGGCTGGTTGGGCGATGGTGCCGCTCGGGGTGATCTGTGTCTCCGTGCTGCAGGTGGTGGGGAGGGAGTCCTGCTCACCTGGACCTCCTTCCTCTTCTTCGATGATCCACCACGTGATTCATCCGTTCCAAGCTTCTTCTTAACATTCCTACTACGTTCAATCTTCGCTGCCATTTCCAGGATTTCGCGTTCTTGATCTGAAGTAAGCTGAGGTTCTAATCATTATTGTGTTAATAGCGGCGTAGTGTGTCTGTGTGTAAGTAACTCACCATCATCAGTCAGTTCACCGTAGGAGTTATCATCTGAATCCAGTACTGTCTCCCGTGGGTCTCTCAGATCGTCCATTCCAGCAAAACAACAACAACAGCCAATTGCGGATACATTCACGTCAATGAATAAATACAAACAGCGACGGCAGCTTTTTCCCTCTTTATATAAATCATCATATGTTGCCCTTAACGATCTGGCTATATTTCTCTGGTACGGGCACAAAATGCACACAAATGAAAACCAAAAAAAAAAAAAAAAAACAATTTGCCCTTATCAACGCAACAAAGACACAGAGACGACAAACAGCAGCACCAGCGGCAGCGGCACCAGCGACAATAAAAAAAATCTATATATATTCAACAACTAGCTCTGTGATTATTCATTAATTGGCTGTTCAAATGGATGAGATTTTCAACCTCTCAGGTGTCAGAAGCCTGTTTGATGATGCGGATTTCTCGCTTCCACTGATTATTGGGCTCTCAACTGGACTGGCTGTGTTGTTTGTGGTACTCCTCTTATTGGCTATTTACCTAACGTTTTCCAGCAGTCCAATCTTCTTGGGTTCCAATTTCAACGTCCCTGGTGAATTTGACGATGAGGAGAGCAGACGACACGACGAGGCTGCTGAACTCCCGAAACTCAGCGATGTGGAGAGGGAAAACTACCTATTGTCGAGGGAGTTTCAGGTTGAGAACCCACCAGTGATCAAACCTTTGGGTGGCACGCTCAGCGAGGTTGAGTCGGAGTATGTCACTGAGAGGGGTATCCAGGCATACCAATTTGAGACTCCAGAAGAGTGGTATGGCTCCCTTGACGATCCGTGTATCATTGTTCAGGACAAGCTTGATATAACCTTCAATTCCCACTTTGCTGCGTCCACCATGCTCAACTATCCACTCCCTGTCACCACAGCTGACACAACATACTTTGAGGTGAAGCTCTTCAACAAGCCAACTTGCACACTGGTCTCTGTTGGTCTCTCGTCGAAACCATATCCACTCTTTGCAATGCCTGGACACCACAGGTACTCATTAGCATACGATTCAACAGGGTCTATTCGCATCAACGAACCTTTCTCTACTCCAGCCATTTTCCACAAGCTCCAGCAAGGAGATGTCATTGGTGTCGGATACAAGCAACGCTCAGGAACGATATTCTTCACGCATAATGGTAAGAGGGTCCATGATGCCATTCACAACTTGAAATTTGACCTGTATCCACACATTGGATCCGTTGGCGGTCATTGTGAGGTCAGTGTGAACCTTGGTCAGTTTGGATTTGTCTACATTGAAGCCAATGTCAAGAAGTGGGGCTTTGGGACTACATTTGGGGCCATTGGAATCCCACCTGCCTATGGCAAGGAGGTTGGTGAAGTCTTGGATAAGGGCGAAGAGCTACCACCAACATACCCCTTGGAGGAGGAAACCTTCTTTGGACCAAGTGCATTGCTGACAAGCCCCCCTCTTGTTGATCTTAGTCGTGGATCTTCATCCGTTGTCGATCAAGCGGGGAAGAAGAACAAGAAGAATAGGCCACCAAGCTACAAGGATGACATGTTGAAAGAGGGCCCATCTGATCAAGATATCATCGCAAACGAGAATTTGAATGAGGGGCTCTATGAGAGACGATCCTCTGGCTTTGACCTGCAAAACAATAACTATGAAATCGAAGAGAGGTCCCAGGTACTCAAGCCTGAAGAGGCACCACCACTTCCACTGCCACTACTGCCACTCTCACCAATACCTGAACCTCATGAGGAACCACACTTTGATCCGGTGGAACCAGCCGAACCAGTGGATGATGTTTTGGAATTATCAGAGCCTATTGAAGCTACCACCTATACAAAGACACAAGTGAGCAGTCCCCCAGCTGAATCTAGCCTATTGGATAACCAGGCCACTGATCATACAAGCATCACCGAAACTATTGAACCACCACCAGAGACCTCTCCAGCCGAAGAGCTACAAAAGCCAACACCACCACCATCCTCCTCTGTCACTTCAAGGAAATCCCAGAACAATAAAAAGAAGAACAAAAAGAAGAAAAAGGGTAAAAGATAACGTGTATAGGGCGTGGGAAAATCAATGTCGCCATTATAAGGTCACCATCAGTATGGTATGGTGGCTTCTTTAGTTCGTATCGTATATACGAGGAATGAACAAAAAAAAAATGAAAACACCGAGAGGGAAAAAAATAAACAACGCATGTGGGCTTCTCTTCTCTTTGTTTATGTATTTCACCAAAGCAAAACAAATCAGCAATGGTATTCACAAAGACTCCACTTTTCCGCTGGTCCACTAGACTGGACACATTCTATTTTCTCTTTCTGCTGATTCACATCCCAGTCACTGTGCTGGTTGACTCCTGCCTGGTATTGAAGCCAGCATTCCGTTTGCCAATTCAACAACAGCTCTTTGACTTCCATGTGACAAACAATAAAGACTTTCTTCTAGCTGAACCTCCAATCTGGCTCGTCTGCTTTGGCTGGATCGAAGTTCTGTTCCAGTTGCCTTTCTTTGTTGCTGGTAGCTACTACCTGTTCAAGAGAAGTTTCAGTGTGTACCCATACATGGTCGTTTACGGCTTATTAGCCAGCACTACCAGTATGATCTGCATGATTGTCTTCTTCATCATGGGTCCAAAGCATGGTTTGAATCATGCTGAGATCAACAACCTGGTCTATATTTACGCACCAACTTTTGTCGTTCCACTATACATGTGTATCGAGATTTTGGGCAGATATGATGATAATCCACCGGTGGTTGATGGGACTAAAAAGAGTCAATAAAAATGGAACAAGCAAGTGGTGTCACTTATTCATAATAAATAACTTTCATCAAACCCCTCAGTTATGTAGGTAATATACATATATATATATATTATATATAATTATGTTTTTGATCGAATTTAAAAAATAAGGGCCGGGCAGGGAATTGAACCCTGGACCACTCACATGCTTAGTCAGTTTGTAGAACAGTTTGCTGCTCTTCGCCCAAAGCGAGTATCATACCACTAGACCACACGGCCGATTTGTTGAAGAAAAGTTTTTATTGTGTTTTACACTACTTGGAACATATGCTAATAGATATATAGAAAAGATTAAATAAAACATATATTCCTTCATTTGTACTTTAGACAAATACTCTTGAGTTTTTGGCATTCTTCTTTCTCATCTGTCTAACGACATCTCTTCTTCTTCTCTTCAACTCGCTTGTCCATTCGCTTCTCTTTTCCCAAAATTGTTCACCACCCCAGTTACCAAAATCCACAGTCGAGTTCAGCTTATTAACTTGAGTTTGTGCCACCAAAAATGGCGAGTCAAAATGCGGAAAGAACAATGACCGCTTGTTCTTCGTTCGGGAGATAATTGGTGGGACTGAGTATTCGGGAAGCTTGATGTCAGTCTGAGTAACCGTTTTCAATCGGTCAATATCATCATCGTCTTCTTCAATCATCTTAAATGACCCTTCTTCGTTAGGATTGAATAATCCACGGAGGACTTCGGTGTTTGAGACTGTACCGTCCACAAGATTGGTGGTTGTAAAAGTACTTGGTGCAGAGGCAGCTGTCTGTCCAAACATTGGAATAAATTCAGTATCCTCATCGCTCTCATCAACATCCATTTTCTCCTCCTTATTCTCTTGAGCTTGCTGGCGTATCATATTTGCTGTCTCGTAAATATCATCATTCTCGTCGTCATCCTCCAGGACACCAGTGGTTGACTTCGATTCGCCTGTCTTTCTAAATTCACCCTCTTTGACGTATTTGATCGTGGATATGTCAACAGAAGTGGTTAGTGCAGTATTATCATCATCATCATCATCGCTTTGTCTCACTGGGCCATCATACTCGTAATCGGATTCACCAAACTCATCATCAATCACCTCCTTGTATTCCAAGTGTTTGTCAAAATCAAAACTTCCAAGAATAGAAGCCAGCACTTTGTTATTCTTGTCCATTTCTTCCTTCTCTTCATCTTCATCATTAAGAGCAGCAAATGATTTCACCATAGTCTCGTCATCCGTTTGATACTGTTGTTGTTCAACTTTTTCAATAGTCAACTTGTTGTCTCTCTGCTTCAATTGAATGGCACTCAATCTCTCAACAATGTGATCATTACCATCTTTCCAAACACCATTCTGGAACTTGTATACAAGGTCTCTTAGCTTCTTGTTCTTTTCATAACCCCATAGTTTAGTCTTGTGGCATGTAATGAATTTAATCTCTCCATTGTGCTCTATTCTAAAGGTCATCTTCTTAATGTCTTTTCTAGGTTGCATTCTCATTCTGCCTTTGATCAGCTCTTGTCTATCTTTGAACGTGCTATTAATATTCTGGATTTTCTTGAAGAACTCCCATTGCTGCTTCATGATCTTCGCATGTTTCACCTGCTCCAGCACACCATCATCATGGTGTCGAGCCCAAACTTTCTTGTAGTCTTCCTTCGCAGTATCAATAATCAGCTTAGAACCCTTGAAATTGACACCATGCAGTGAGCTCTTGAGTTTGATGTATTCCTTATCCGTAATCGAAATGTCAATGTAGCCAAACGATACCTGTTTCACTTCATTATGATGTAGTTCAAACTCAGTTTGGATCTCCCCGAATTTCTCCAACCTTTTCGTCAGATCTTCGAGTGTCTCAGCAAGCTGTACAGAAATATTCCCGATGAATAGGCGCTTTGTATCAATCTTGCTCATTACGTGCTTTTCCTTATCTCTCTTTCCTATCACAAAAAAGAGAAGATTACTTCTTCTTCTTCTTCTTCTTCTTTTATTTTTATTTTTTTTTTCTTTTTGATCTCATCTCTCCGGGTAACTATTTTTCAATTATCCATTATGTAATTCTTTAGTCATCGTTTTGTATTATGTAATTCTTTTGTCATCTGTTTTTTTTTTCCTCGATATGAAAAAGAAGAAAAAAATTAGTTCAAAACAATAACAAGCCGCCTTGTAAAACCACAAAAAGAAGAGTCAACAAAAACAACAATCAGCGAACAGACTATGAGCCAGAGCCCGAGCAAGCAGCAGCAGCCGGCAATGACTCAATCTCGAGAGCCTGCTACTGATTTGTCGTATTATCTTGGTGTGGTTGAACCTGGTGCCATTGTTTCTGAAGCGGTGGAGGTGACAATTTCTGAAGATGGGGACAACAGTATTGTTACTGTTGATTTCAAAGATGGGAATGGGCCAGCTGCAAGTGATCTGATTGGGTTTTTCGAACAGGAAAGGCTGGATATTCATTACTGGTTTACTATCGCTGTCATTTTCTTCAACAGGGGTTCTGTTGATCAGGCCTTTGAAGTTGCAAGGGCTACGCTGGTTCACTTTGAGAAAACGCCTTCAGTTGCTAATGCTCAGGCCTTTGTGGCTTGGTTACACATCAGGCTTTCCAAAGAGACAGATACAACCAGTATCCGTGAAGAGAGCTTGAAAAGTGCCCATGATTTGGTACAACAAGCTCTGTCGTCATCGTCATCGTCGTCATACACAGGTTTGGCAAGACTAGCACAAGCAGAGATTCAGTACCAGAACAAAAACTTTGACCAAGCTTACGAAGTCTATGATAGAATTATCAAAACAGAGACACATAAGGACATTACCGCGTATGCTTCCATTGGTAAAGCAAAGATCTTGTTTATGAGAAAGAGCTTGAATCACTCATTGAAACAATTCCAGGCCGTGTTGATTGAGAACCCTGCACTCAAACCAGATCCAAGAATTGGTATTGGTTTGAACTTTTGGGCTTTGAAGGACAAGGTCTTGGCCATCAAAGCTTGGAAGCGTGTTTTGGAGCTGGATCCAGAAAACGAATCTGCAAAAGTGCTACTTCTACTGAGTAAGTTTGACAGCTCTTTCAACTCCACCAGTGATGACGAATTTGTCAAGACCTACTCTGTTGCACTTGAGTCTCTAAAAGAGCTAAAGATTCAGTTCAACAACAATGCTGTTCTTCTGCTTTTGATTGCGAGCTATTACTACATCAGAGGCGACTACGACTCTGTTTTCAAAGCTGCCAGCAAAGTTTTGTCTTTGCCATCCACCTCTTCCAATGTCACTTCTGATGCCCAGTTCTGGATTGCCAGAGTGCACTACATCAAGGGCGACTTCACCTCTGCTCAGAAATACTTCACCGAATCTCTCAAATCCAATGAAGACAATCTTCTGTCCAAGCTGGGAGTGGGTCAATCTCAGATCAAGAGAGAGAACCTTGAAGAGTCAATCATTACATTTGAAGGCATTTACTCCAAAAACTCTAAAATATTGGAAGTTGACTATATCCTGGGTGTCCTATACGCGCAGGAAGAACAGAACCGCACAAGGGCTATTGAAGCACTCGAAAGGTATGTCAGACTCTCTAATGACTCCAATGAGCAAATCTACTTGAATGCATTCTACACTTTGTCCAGACTTTACGAGAATAAGGACAACTCCAAGTCTTTGGATTACCTGACAAAGACTCTCGACTTATTGAAGTCTCAAGGAGGTGATGACGCGGCCATCCCGGTAGAAGTTTTGAACAATATGGGCGTTCTGCATTTCGTCCAAGGAAACCCAGAGTCCGCGCAGACCTTCTTTGACAACGCGTTGCAGTCAAACTCAAGGGAAGACGTGGATATCACACTGACGTACAATAGCGCCAGAGCTGAGGAAAACATAGACTTAGAGTCCTCCAAGGCCAAGTACGGGAAGCTTTTGACCAAAATCCCTAGCTATATCAATGCTAAGCTAAGATTGTTATTCCTGGAGATGATGAACTCTGGAATCAGCAAAGATATGAACTCCAAGATTGAGGAACTGTTGGTCCAAACTCCATCCAACCTATCTGTTCGATCGTTCTATTCCTGGTTCTTGAAACACACCACTGGTAAGACAGCCTCGAGCCAGAACATGGAAAGTACGCACAACAAGGAGACCTTGGTGAAGTACGACTCACATGATACTTATGCCTTGATCTCTTTGGGGAACTTGTACTGTGCTATTGCTCGTGAAATTAAGGGTACCAAGCAGGCGGATGTTGAAAAACGTAACCAGTCGTACATTAGAGGTGCCCAACTATTCCAGAAGGTGTTAAGCATTGATCCCCATAATGTTTTTGCTGCTCAAGGTATTGCCATTATCTTTGTTGAGAATGGCTACAACTCGATTGCTCTGGAGACTTTCCGTAAAATTAGAGACTCAGTCGATGACGTTTCAGTTTATGTCAATTTGGGTCACTGTCTGATTGAAGTCAACCAGTACTCAAAGGCCATTGAGAGTTATGAGATTGCTTTGAGACGGTATGGAGATGAAACCAAAGACTCCAAGCTGTTGGCACTGGTGGCTAGAGCTTGGTTCCTGCGTGGTGTTTCTGAGAAGTCGGTTGAATCGTTTGCAAGAGCTTTGGAGTATTCCATCAAGTCATTGAAAGTCGCTGAGGCCCATAACTACTCTAAACTGGTTCCATCATTAAGGTACAACGTTGCATTTGTTCAATTCAACATTGCCCAGTTCACTCTAAAGCAAAAGATTGAACAGCGTGTGATGAATGATCTGGAGACTTCGTTGTCTGGTTTACTAGAGGCCATCGCTACTTTTGAAGAGTTGTGTGAGTTGGAGGTTCCACCTATCCAAGCCAACATTTTGAAGCAAAGAGCCAGTATGGGTACAAACACGCTGGTCAAGCAGTTGGAGAGATCCATCAACGAGCAGAAGGAGTATGAAATTACGTATCAGTCTAAGATTGAGGAAGCTCAGCGTAAGCGTGAAGAAGAGAAGCAAAGAGCCATTGAAGAAGAGGACATGAAGAGGGAGGAAGAAGAGAAGCTCCAGCAGACAAAGAAGGAAGAGTATCTACAGTTGCAAGAACAGGCCAAGGAGTGGGAAAGAGAACGTGAAAGTTATGAAGTGGTGGAGGATGCAAGCGGAAAGAAGAAGAAACGTTCCAAGAAGAATGCTATTCTGACTGATGATGAAGGGTCTAGTGAAGATCATGGTGATGATGATGCTGATGCTGATGATGCTGTTCAGTTTAAGAAGAAGTCAAGCAAGAGAAAGAAGAAGGGTGCCATTATCGATGATGATGATGGCGAGAATGCCCCAGCAAAGAAGAGAAAAGTTGATCAGTCCAAGTTTAAGTCTTCAGAATTTGTTGGAGACAGTGATGATGATAGTGATGGTGACGGTGATGATCATGACGAAGAAATGCTGCTAGATGATGAATTGGAAGCTGCTGAATCCAGGATTGATGAACAGAAGACTGAAGAGGCAGAGGGTGGTGATGATGATGATGATGATGATGATGGTCTGTTCTAGAATGCATCAGGCAACAACATGTACAATAGAATACATGAAAATAATGAGAAGTATGTAATGGTTCATGAGAGTTATTACGCCCAACCTGATGATCAGTTTACTATTTATTGTTTTTTCAAGTTTATAGAAGCTATATAACATCAAAAGCGATTAATAAAGTGCCAAAAGGAAGAGAAAAAAAGGAGCAGGAAGCATAACGACATAATAAAAACAGAAAGGGGTTGGGGTCATAAAAAAAAGCAGAGGGAGGGATGGTTGGTTTATGATGATTTTAGACAGCTCTAGCCAAACCAACAGCGTTCTCCTCCAAGTCATAAATTGAGTACCATCTTCTCAAGAAAGCATCACCAACAATGGCCAACGGACCAATTGGCTCTGGGAAGTCCATAGGGGTGAATGCGGAGATACAAGAACCAGAAACCTCCAAAGTGTAATCAAAGGAGGAAATGGTAAAGTTGTACCCGGAAAAGTTGAAAGTCAAGTCCGGCAAGGAGGCACGGGCCTCACAGTCCACAGCGTACTGGCCCGACCAGCCCTTCTTGGCACCAATTTGAGCGTTCAAGATCTCAGCCAATCCAGATGGCAATGCGATCAAGGAGGTACCAGTGTCAATGGCTGCGCCATGGTTGGCCAACTCAGCGTATTGGTCACCAAGGCCAATACCATCAAAGGACACCTCCCAGTAAGCCTTTCTTCTAACTGGCAACCAGGTGATCTTTCCAGTGTAGTACGCCTTGTCGTGGCCACCAAAGGTGGCCACACCGCCATCCTCAGACTTATCAGCGTCGCCCAGGTAGAAGGAGAACTGCTTCTCATCTAGCAAACCTTGCTCGATAGCCTTGTAAAAAGGAGGCACAATCTTGTTGACAGAAATGGAGTCATAAGCCAAGCCGAGAATACCGTCAAACTTACCAAAGGCAAAGGCCAAGCCTGGCTCGGAGGTGGCCTCGGCAAAGTCCTGCTTGGGGATGATCAAGTCCCCCAATTGCAAAGTGTCCTGGGAAACATAACCCTCTAGAGAGCCAGAGCCATAACGGATGGCAAACTCGGTGCCATTGGCCTTGTAGGTCGAGGATTCATCATGATCGTACTTGGCATGCAAGTAGCATGCCAATGAGGTGCAGTCCTTGGAGGGAATCCACAAGTTGGAGGAACCAGTATCCAAGATAACCTTGAAGGTCTGCGCAGGAGTACCCAACTGAATCTCAGTAAAGTACTGCGCATTGAGGTAGTTGCTCAACGGAGTGTCATGTCCACCAGCTGTGATCACGTGTTGAGCCTCCTCCGGGTACGCCTTCTGGAACAAACCAATGTACTTGTTGCCCATCTGTTGAATGTGCTCCTCAAAAGTAGCATCCTTCAACTGGTCGTCAAGAGGCTTCTTGTGAATTTTAGCAGTGTGGACTTTGGCATGGACGGCATCAGCAAACGCTAACAATGCAACAGCAAGCGGTTGAAGAGCAGCGAGCTTCATTTTTTTAATACAATTTGCAACTGTTTTGGTATTTGCTTGCTTCTGGAAGGCAAAAAGAGGGAGGAAACAAAACAAAAATAAAAATGTGGCTTTTTGTGTGATAGGTTGTATATTGGTGTCTGGGTGTTGCTCCCCACCTTATTTTCATCACGTGCAGATAAAGATATAAGCCGGGTAACGTTGTTGTTGTTGTTGTTGTTTTGGTATACATCTCAAAGCCAATAGATTCCTCTCTCTCTCCATAGATAGGGATAGGGATAGGTGTCTAGAGACCACCTCGTCCAACACAATAGCCTCTTTGCTTCTCAGTCAATCCCTCTACGTTGTCCGGATCTTGGAACTCCTCCAACTCCAGCTCGCCGATAGCATAGTACTTTCTGGCAAAGAACTCGACCCATCCCTGAAGTCTCCCAGCCTCCTCTTCCAATAGCTCTCTTTCTAGGACAACCCAGTCCTCTTCATCACTGACTTTAACGGAGATGCCTCCCATGTAGTTAACACAGTTCGTGGCAAGGGCGAACCCCACCTCATGGCCTCCAAAAGCGCCGTAACTGCCCCCTGGACCATAAAAGTTTCTCGCACTAGTCACATCGTAAATATTTCCATTGACTGCTATGTATATTGGCTTTTCTGGATCTGAGCCGTCGTAGCGGGTCAATTCTTGAGGTGTCAGGTGGATTCTTGGTGCAACGTAGTGGGTTTTAATGTACTTGAATGGTGACCGCAGTGGGTGCGTAGGAGCAAGTGATGATGCATTGTACGTGAGAGTGCCAGTGGTACTGTAGGAGATGAGGAAGTTGAGAAGAA
Source organism: Barnettozyma hawaiiensis (assembly GCA_003706665.2). Lineage (NCBI taxonomy): Eukaryota > Fungi > Ascomycota > Saccharomycetes > Phaffomycetales > Phaffomycetaceae > Barnettozyma > Barnettozyma hawaiiensis. The sequence goes on along the minus strand of PPLY02000009.1, from coordinate 97,403 downwards.
CAAGACCTCCCATCATGCGAATGATATCAACGAACGAAAAGCGAACTGTAGCATCGCCATCCACATCTGGGTTCAGATCTAGATCCACATCCACACCATTATCATTGTCAGCACACTTGTCTTGTTCAAACAGCGTCTCTGGACTGCCGCCAGCAGTATGGCTCCCCTTGCGCTTCTTGAGAGTTGGCATTCTTGACGACTTTAAAACTTGATTTCACTCCTCTGGCAAAGAACCCACTTGTCCACATATCACCATCCTTCCTTCTCTGGTCGGGATTCCACACGTGATATCAGGTGGAATGAGGGGGCTTTTACGAGGGCACATTTTAATTTTGCACCACTTTTTAGAAACAACCAGCAGCTTTTTGCCACCACTTCCCACCTTCCAAACACATCATCATCGAATTGATAATACCATCAAGATGTCCGATTTCCAAGCCAAGGCTGATGCCGTTAACAAACTCGTTACCAAACCATCTGATGATGAATTGCTCAAGCTTTACGGTCTGTTCAAGCAGGCCACTGTTGGTGATGTCAACACTGACAGACCAGGTATCTTTGCCTTGAAGGACCGCTACAAGTGGGATGCCTGGAAGGCCAACGAGGGGCTAAGCAAGGAGGATGCTGAGCAGAAGTACATTGCTCTTGTCGACGAATTGATTGCCAAGTATGGTCTGAAATAGTTTGTTAGTTGTTGATTAATTGCAATGGCCTGTTTGTGTACAGACTCGTAGTGCACCTTTCATATATGGAAACAAGGGGAGTTGGGACATTCAACTACTATTCACAATCCATCGATCCATCGATCGATTGAATGATTAATGGATTCGATTTCGGACTCAGGGGCCCACCGGCCGGCGCCGCCCCACGTCAAAATATGTGTCCGTACCAGTATTTTGATAAAGGGCTTCCCGGGCTGTCTACCTACATGATTAGAGCTATGAATAAAATAAAACACGAGATTGTGTACAACAGAATTGTGTACAGTAAAATTGTATATCACATTGGTTAATGATATGGTGGTAATACTATAATTTGAGCATTGATTCTTCCATCCCGATCCGGCGTATAACCGACGGTATGTAATTATGCGTATATATATAGTACCACTTCAATTAGGATTTTGAAAGATTTTAAATATATTAAAACAACAATTGTCTCTAGAATATGACATTGTCAATCAACCTCACCCGCTGCCCACCTTTCTGGTTGACAAATACAGCCAAACTGAGCACATCACCGCTAAGCACCAGGCCCTCTCTTTCCTTCAGGTCCACTGGCTCATTCACACTCACATAATCCACTTCAAACGATGGCTCAGTTTCCAAAATGGCCACTAGTTGTTTCAGCAGTTCTTCTGAGCTAACCCCCTTTTGGAACAGTACCACACCTTTCTTCAAGGATCTGAAAATGAGATCACATCTCCCCTTGACATCATCTGCCAGATACGCATTCCGTGAACTCAAGGCCAGACCCGAAGCCTCCCTTACAATCCCACCAACAACAATCTCCACAGGCAGCAATAAGTCCCTCACCATTCTCTGCACGACAATCACCTGCTGAATGTCCTTCTGGCCAAAATAAGCCCGCTGAGGTTGCACCGCGTTCAATAGCTTGATAACAACGGTGCAGACACCTCTGAAGAAAAGGGGCCTCGATTTCCCCTCTAGTGGCTCGCTTGGACCAAGCACTGCCACGAAGGCCCCTTTCTGCAGCTCAGGATGCAGATCAATTCCTGACGGGTACATCTCACCAACAGTCGGAGCAAACACAACTAGTCGTCTCGTCGCGACACCCGGCTCCTCCTCCTTCAAATTGGCACGCAGTAGAGCAAGGTCTGACTCCCAAGTACGTGGGTACGAGTCCAGGTCCTCACCTGGCGCGAACTGTGATGGGTTCACAAAGATTGAGACCACTGTGAAGTCGTCTTGATCCAATGACTGAGTCACAAGGGACAGATGTCCGGCATGGAGGGCCCCCATGGTGGGAACGAACCCGAGTGTTGCTCTTGGGGGAAGTGTCGAGTGCCACTGACGCAGATCTGCTGCGGTATGAAAGGTTGTTAATTCCATAGAGCTGTGCCTAACGACGAGACGACGACGATGGTAAACGAGATGGCCGGTATGAAAAAAAAAAACTGTGATCCCCCGACCCGAGGGGGGTGGGATCTGGCTAAATGATTTACACTGATGTGAAGAGAGTCACAAATACAAAGAAGCTTGATTTTGCTTCTATTTTTATATCCATTAGCAGCTTTATAACTGGCACATCCATTCTGATTCTGATTGGAACTCAGATTCGCTCAGTGTTTGACACCGGCAGTTTATTATGCTGAAGTGTCCCTACCAACAAATTAATAAACAATAACAAAAACCAAAGCAAATCTTCTGCTCAGTGGCTCCGGCTCTGGCCCTGGCTGAGAAGATATTCCACGATGGGGTACTACGACATCGACGACATTCTCTCTGAATCTATACGCATTCCATGTCGATTCAATGCCACAGTTCCTGGACTCGCATACCTCGAGGGTAACCCAATCCACCACGACCACGACCACGACCACGACCTTGACCTTGACGGCAACAACAACAGCAACACGGCTAACACGATTAAAAAGGGAACGCGACTTGACCTGCCCGTGTGGCTCGCAGAGTTCCTTGCAGTCTGCACGATCCCACCACCAGCCTCTCAGACAGGTCTTGGTGAAAGTGATGACGATACAGCATTTATTGAACTCCTTCCTCCAACATACACATCATCACAGATCCTGAACGCACTAAAGTCTTCACCGACAGCTATTCAGTTGAGCACTATTCTCAAGTATTTTTACGCGTTTATCGAAAAGTGGTCGGCTCTTTTCAATGACGAGGAGTTGATTGCTGTGATCACGGAGGTGCTGAAGGCAAGAGTAGACGAGATCAACAACTTTGCTCAGGTGTACAACGGAAGTTCCGCGGGCGCAGGTGCAAGAGGTGTTGATTTCATTGAGGGACTAGATGAATTTGAAAAGATCTTGTTCAAGGAGGGAAATGAGAGTTACAGAGGTGTCCGAAAGTGGCTTAGAAGCGAGTCCTAACCACATCACACATTTCTACGACAAGAGGGATTCAACAGTATGTATATTTTAGACAACTGGATAGATGAATCTGCACATACCATATGTGAACTGGAACCGCATACATACATAGAGAGCGAAAGATGGTCCTCTCCTTGCCCATAAACAAAAAAATTTGTACTGAGGGTGGGGGTGGTGTGCAAGTGGTTATGGTGCCCTGAACCCACAAAAAATAAAATACCACGTGACTACACGTGATAATGTCAATATACTTCCGACCACAAAACTTTTCAACAAAAACCAAACCAACAACCAAACCAACACTGACACTGACGCTGTTTCAATCAGGAGAAACCAGCCAAAGATGTTGAGCAGAGTCTTCGTTCGCGCGAAGAGCACACTCCACAGCGTACCTAACCAATACAACACCGTCCGTTCCGGAAGCAACGTGAAACCAGTTTACAAGCCTGGTCTCCATCACCACAAGGCCCCATCTGTTCCAGGCAACGGCGTGACTCCAGATGTGTTCCTTCCAGCAGCTGATGCCAGAAAGGGTCTCAATGTGACCCCTGAACTAGAGAGCAGAGCGCCAGCTCTTTCTGTACCAAGAGAGCAGCAGCTGAACTTGACACCAGTTGAAGTGGCTGAGATCCAGAAGTTGAGACAAGAAGACCCAGCGAAGTGGACGAGAAAGGCCATAGCAGACAAGTTTGGCATCAGCCCATTCACAGTCTCGCTAGTTGCTAATGTGAACAAGGAATGGAAGGCGGAGATGGACCACAGACTGAACTGGATCAAGAACAGATGGTCTGAAGGTAGAAGCAAGGCCAGAGCTGACAGACAGAAGAGAAAGGTGAGCTGGTACAGAGACGAATAGGAGCAGAGAGAGTACTTTTCTTCAAGGCAAGGAGTTTGAGAATATGTGATCAGGAGGAGAGGAGGAGAGAGCATTTTAATGTACATAGCTTAATTATCTGCCGTAGTGACCTTTTGTAACACAAACAGTAGGCCCCCATCATATGCATTGACTGTGTGCACTAAGCCACATGTAAGGTAAGTTGATTCTGATTTATGTATGGATAGATGCTACTGCAGCATTCACAATAGTGTGTGTCTATATAAAGCTGTTCTAGGGTCATCAAGAATCAAATCAACCAACAAAGTCCCCAAAATCATCATCCTCTTCGTCCTCTTCCTCTTCTCCATCCTTCTCCTCCTCTTCCTCATTGTTTTTGTCCACGCTGACCTCCATATGGGCCATCCCATCCACAAGTCCTGAAATTTCCCTGTCGTCGCTTCCAACAGCTTGTTCTTGTTCTTGTTCTTCATTCCCACCCAGACTCAGCAGTTTGTCCCTCCTCAGTCTCCCGAGGACAGCAACGACATCAGCCTCTATCCCATCGGGCAACACAAGTCCCAATGCCACCTTCTTCTCCTCATATACGATAAGTGCTCTCCACTTGTTCTTCCCAGTGCATTTCAACAGGTCTGGTTCAAAAGATAAGCCCAACTCCTCCTTATCTCTGTGCACCACCACCCCCTCGGCTGCTGTTCTGCTAGTAAACGCCAAGGGTGACGTCTCAACTCCATTCACAGGGTCAAACACTGTGTTTCCAAACATCCCAAACTCCAGAACACCAACAATACCCCCAGTTTCAAAATCCTCAAGCTCCAGAATACGCAGTGTACCCTGCCATACCAGGTCATGGACATCCCATTCCGACGCGTTCGACGCACAGACTTGTGGAGGTGCCGGAGGCGGTATCCGTATCAATGTCGCGTGTGTGGCTAACAATGGAATTGCAAATGATGACATTGGCTTTGGTATAACCGATTTAGCGTTCGTTGCGTTGGTTGGTTGGCTGCATTGCTGTTGCTGTTGTTGCAAATTGATTGATTGATCGGGAGCGGGAGAGATTTGTGACCGGGTAACTGAGCGTACTGGGGGCGTCAATAAAAATTTGGGCGAATCTTTTTTTTTCTTCATGTAAACAACAACAACAACGACGAGGACGAGGACGACGAGGACGACCAGAATGGCTGACAACTACGATGACGATGATCTGAATGACTATCTGTCGGATGACCAACCAACGCCAGAGGAGGAGGACCAGATTGAGGCTCTTGTTCCGCAGGTGAAGAAGCAGGTCCCAACTGCACCAGATGACGCTATCAGAGAGACCCTGTGGCAAAACTACATTGAGATAGAGCCTACTGTGGCTGAGTTGAGGAAGAAATTCAAAGGTATGTATTCCCCCGCTACTTGCTTCCAGGCAGACCTTTGAGCTCACCACCGTGGATTTTCAGAATGAGAGCACTAATACGTTGAAATAAAAACAGAGGTGAAGAAGGTATCCAAAATGGCTTTGTTGGCGAGGCAAAGGGCACAACAGCGGGAGACAAAGAGCTCTATTTTGGACAGATTAAAGAGTAAACCATCAGCGGAGGAGGAGGAGGAGAAGAAGAATACGACGAAGTCCAATGATGTGGCTGTGGTGGAGAGAAAGCCGGCCATAATGAGACCTTCCAAGAGGGAATGTAACCACATGTCCACCACCACCACTACAAGAAGAACAGAGCAGCAGCCCACCAAGATACCTATATTTCACCAGTTTGATGTGTCCTATGGCCAGTCGCCCTTCGTTGCCACCCCTAATCACGACATTTTTCCTCAAGTGAAACAGAGCCAATGTCTGCCCAGGGATCTATACTCTGTGTACCTCCCTACTAACACTGAAACAGTGAAAGCCAACTTCAAAAAGACTAGTCCGGATGACAAAAAGACTGCTGCCACTGCCACTGCCACTGCTGTTGCTGCCACTGCATCCACCCCTGAGGTTAAGCCTGTCGCAGAAAAGCTTTCAACCTTGACACTGACCACCACCACCAACACCACTAGAACTTCTGCAAAGCCATCCGTATCACTGATTCTAATTGGCCATGTTGATGCCGGTAAGTCCACCTTGACAGGGCGTTTACTTCTGAACCACTCTGCCATTGCCCAGTCAACGTACCAGAAGCTCCACCGCGAGGCTGCAAAGTCCAACAAGGCCTCATTCTCTCTTGCCTGGGTGATGGATTCCACACCAGAGGAGAGAAACCGTGGAGTCACTATTGACTCATGCGCATCCGCATTTGAGACAGAGAATGTGGTGTTCAACATTGTGGACTCGCCAGGCCACAGAGACTTTATTCCAAACATGATTTCCGGCATCACTTCCACCGACGTTGCCCTATTGGTGGTGGACGCCTCCACTGATGCGTTCGAGTCCGGATTCTCCCTGGACGGCCAGACAAAAGAGCACGCTTTGCTGGTTAGAGCCATGGGTGTCGGAAAAGTCGTTGTTGTTGTCAACAAAATGGACAATGTAGACTGGGATGAGGTTAGATTCGAAGAAATCAAGGGCCAACTCGAATTGTTCTTGACTGAACAAGTTGGATATCCCGCTTCAGATGTTGACTTCATCCCTGTGAGTGCCTTCTCCGGCTTGAATGTCTCGTCCGCTGCCGATGCTAACGAGAAGCACAAGCTGGAATGGTACCGCGGTCTGCCACTTGTTCCCACATTAGAACAAGTCGCAAAGACCCTGGGGAAATCCTCTGATACGGCATTGCAGCTTATCCTCTCCATCACTGACGCAATATCCGTTGGTTCTTCACTGCAAATCACAGGCCGTGTCCACTCTGGTGCTGTGTCAACGGGGCAAGTGGTTCACCTAACACCCACTTCACAGACTGCAACAGTAGATTCCATCTACGTTAATGAGAGAACTGCAGGCTCTAGTAGCAGTGCTGCTGCTGCTGTCCAGGTGGGATACGCTGGCGACTTTATCACTCTGAAGTTGAAGGGAATGGATCCCACCGAGGTCAGAAGGGGCGATCTAGTGACGAGCTTTGTTCCACCAGTCACTAAAAAGCTGCTCGTGCGTCTTTCACTGTTTGCAGTGACGAGACCAGTGTTACTGGGGTCCAAATTGATGATGTTTTGCGGCGAGTCTGAACGTGAAGTCACTCTCTCGAGTATTATACACATCATGGAGGCGGACGGAACAGAGAATAGAAAGAAAAAGCAGACACGCCGCCACTTGAGGTCAGGCCAGGTATCACTAGTGGAGCTTGAAATCAACGATGCTCGAGGCGTTCCTGGGATCAAGTTTGGCGAAGGTGCTGGTGAAGACAGAGGCCTTGGTAGAATTGTCGTGAGAAGAGACGGTGTTACTCTGGGTGCCGGTGTCATTGAGGGAATTTGATGCACCCACTTATATAGACAAAATGAGAAGACCATTTTATTTTGTGTACATGGCTTCTCACTTTATGATGCATTTACTCACTCCTCCACCATGAACAACAACAACAACAACAACAACAACAAGATGAAGGTCACAAAACAGGCAGGTGTTGCAAGAAGCCCGTTGTTTAACGATCCCAGCTCTCCTTTCTCACCACATGGGCTGGTTCCAGAGCTTGTGGATGAATTCCTGTCCTTTTTGGGGCCCAATGAGTACAAAATACTCTCGGAAATGGACGACTTGTTCCACTTGAAGGCGACTATCGAGGAAAAGTACTTCAGCAAGAAGGTTTTGCTCAAGCGTATAGCCAATATGACCCTTGATGAGGTCTTTGACAAGTTGATCCGGAACCCAGAATGTGCAGGTTTCAACCAATTCTTTGCAGTGCTCTTTGACTGCTCCCAGAGTGCGCTGGAGGCCTTTGGAGAGAAGAAGGGTATACACAGGCAAGCACTGTATAGGCTGAAGAAGCAACAGCATGTAAAGAACCACCTGTTGATGTGCAGGGTTGGCAATCCAGCCAAAATGACACATACCCTTCTCAACACCACCATTGGAGATAGGATTCCTATCGTGATATCAAAATGGTCCTCGGTTCATTGGTTCTTTCCACTATATGAGCACTACCTCAATGTCGACTTGAAGTTGCTTCCTGTCGGAGAGGAGAATAGTGTGGTTATGAACTGGGAATATTCTAAACTGGCCTATATCCTTCTGACTACTGACCAAATGCCTATCTTGACCATGCTGACGGGACTATGCCAGGTCAGTGCCCGCCGCCATTTGACCATAGCTGAATTCAGTAAGCACACCTCGCTGAGAGGCAGAAACGTTTCCGTGTCACTGGGTTCATGCTATCGCTGCGCACATCGACTCCAGCAACCAGCTGCAGTTGGATAATGCAGAGATTTGATGATAAGTTTTATCAATTGATGTAGTCATAGAACAGCAGGATCAAGCCGAGAATCAATGCAGTATATATGACAGTCTTGATAGCATAGTTGCTCTTGTGCTTTGCTTTTTTGAGCAGCTTGTTACTGTCCACAATATCCACATTGGTGTCATCAAAGTCACTCGCTAGGGAGTTGATGTTCTCCGACTGCATGGACAGATGACTCGCTAGCTCAGACTCCAGTTGTGAAATCTCTAAAACACTCTTGTTGATGGCACCCACTTTGGCCAAGTCTTGTAGCTTGCTGTTGAGTATCTCATCAGTCTCGCTCTCTAATAGCTGCAGCTGCTCGCTATTCAGCCCAACCAGTTCTTTCTCAAACTCCTGCGTATGTGGCTCATGAACCATCTCATACTTCGTGTCCTTCACGTTGATGGCACTCAGCCTCTCCTTGAGATCATCATCCTCGACATTCCGCGTTCTCAAAAGTCTTGTTTGCTGGCTATCAAGAAGCAGCTCTGACGCGCTCCGCAGAGACTTGTTCAGCGAGAGAAGGATTCCTGCGCGGTGCTTCGCGACAGTCGAAGAGAGTGCACTGTTGAATCGAAAGTGCTGTTTCGTCGCTACCCTCTTCTCCTCATACGCCTGCAAGTGTGACAGCCGCCCATTGTACTCTTTGAGCTTGAGCCTCGATTGCGTATCAATTTCATCCCGCTCATCATCAGTTATACCATCAGTGCCCTCAAAGAGCAGATACTGAGGCCTGATCCTCACCAGAAGTGACTTCAGTTCACTAATGTGTTTGAAGAGGTCAACACACTCCTTTATGAAAGTGTCATTGATCAGTGGCTCACACGGCTTCTCAATGGGTTTGATTCCTAGATGCAACTGCTCCTTCTTGACAATCTCCGAGAATCGCTTAGTGTAATTTGTCATAGCTCAGCTCAGCTCAGATATTGACAAATTTAAGTAAAGTAAAGAAGTGAAAGAGAAAAAAATTGGGTATTAGAATAATCAAAACCAATGGCAAAAAAACATCCGAGGGTATATAGCACCATGTGATATCACATGATTTATAAAATACCGAGGGCGTGTATCATATACAAAAATGAAAATATACAAAAATAAGAACGCGTCGGTTCCGTTGTCTGTGCTTTATCTCCAGGAAAGCTTTCATTCAACATGACTCAGCCAGAAAGAACTAACAAAGAAGAGAGAGCGTATCTCGATCTCTGTCTGCGTATCATCGAAGAAGGCGAGTATCGTCCAGATAGAACTGGCACAGGTACTCTCTCACTGTTTGCACCACCACAGCTACGTTTTGACCTGTCGAACGACAGCTTCCCTCTCCTAACGACCAAAAAGGTGTTCACCAAGGCCATCATTCTGGAATTACTCTGGTTCATTCAAGGCTGCACTGATGGTAAGAAACTGAGCGAACAGGGCGTGAAGATCTGGGATGGGAACGGATCCCGTGAGTTCCTTGATAGCTTGGGCCTCCAACATCGCAGAGAGGGCGATCTTGGTCCCGTATATGGGTTTCAATGGAGGCATTTTGGTGCTGAATACGTTGACTGTGATACCGACTACACAGGCCAAGGGGTAGATCAACTGGCCAAGGTCATCCACACTTTGAAGACGAATCCACACGACAGAAGAATTATCATGAGTGCGTGGAACCCACCTGATTTCCCCAAGATGGCACTCCCTCCATGCCATGTCTTTGCACAGTTCTATGTCAACTTCCCACCAGAGAATCAGAAGCCAAAGCTTTCATGCTGCTTGTATCAAAGAAGTTGTGATATGGGCCTTGGTGTACCATTCAACATTGCATCTTATGCCTTATTGACCAAGATGATTGCCCAGGTTGTTGGTATGGAATGTGGTGAGTTCGTTCACACGTTGGGTGATGCGCATGTCTACTCAGATCATGTTGATGCCTTGAAAGAACAAATTCAAAGAGAACCATTCGAGTTCCCCAAGCTGAGATTCAAGAGAGAAGTAACTGATATTGACGACTTCAAGTACGAGGACATTGAAATCAGTGGTTACAAATCTCACGCTAAGATAGCTATGAAAATGAGTGTTTAGGACCTGTTCTGTTCTAATTTATTTAGCTTTTAGGAAATAAATGTTGGAATTCCAATTAGATCATGCTGTATCTTCTACCAGTAGTGCCATTTTTTCTCTTGGTCAGCTTTATCTCTGGATTGCCCTTGTAAGTGGTCTTAGGAACACCCACAGCCGTCTCCTCGACCAGATCAAAAACAGACAAATCACTGTCATCTGCATCAACCCCAACAACGTTCTGCTTCGTCTTTTCCATAGAATTTTTACTCTTCTTGGCAATCTTGTTAAAATTGAGAGTCTCAAGTGGCTTTCTTCTCTTGGTTATGTTACGACTATCCTCTTCTATTAGGCTTCTCTTTGGCTTGATTGGAGAAACCCTTGAATCCTTAACGTTCTGAACAAGCTCCTGGGTCTTGTAAACTGGTAACAACTTGGTAATCGACGCCTGGTCTATTCCAACTGTAATTTCAATTTCTCTAGAGACATCAGGACTGATCGTTCTTCTCCTATTCACCAGGACATTGTTAACATAAGCATCATAGGCCCCTTCATCCGCTGCTGCAACAAACTTCTCGGATTGCCTTCTCATTTTCGCCCTCAAAGAAGGTTCAGCATAACTGACTGTTTTACCTCTAGTTCTTGATCTTCTTGTACTTGGTTCATCAGTAGTACTGTCCAACAGAGTAGGACCAGGCATGCAGTCGTCGGAAATGAACTTTGACTTCAGCTTTGTACCCTTGGTATGTTTGAGCTTATTTGAATTCTGAGATAAAGGTTTTTGCTCGTCTGATAATTCAGCCTGCTCGTTATCAGTGACATGGACTGCGGGTTTCTTCGGCAGGGATCTTTTTATTGTCTTAGATTTCTTCTCGTTGCCATTAGCAGGGTTGTTCTTCAGAACAGAGTCAGAGGCCAATTTCTCAAGTTTCTGCAAAATGTTGGTATTTTCAGCTTTAGGAGAGTCCTCATACACTTCGAACTTCGTTTTTGTTGGTGCTTCCAGAGAGCTTGAAGATGAAATTCGAATTGGGGAAAGATTAGAAGCCTGGCTTAACTCCATTGATTCAGGTTCTTCATTAGAGTCAGATAACTGTTGGATAACTGAGGAAGACGATGTATCATCATCATCTCTGGTCTCTTCATGTTGCTTCTCTTGAACAATATCCTTAATCTGATCATCATCATACAGGATCTTGTCATGGAATGGATTTTCACTGTTGTCAAAAGATACATGAGCAGTTTCATTGTCATCAAAAGATACATGAGCAGTTTCATTGTCATCAATATCCTCCACTTGTTCATCGGGGTCAGTTTCACTTCCTGGTTGATACTGAATTTTTTTTGCTGGAGGTACTTCAAATGGTGCTGGCTGGTGTAGGGTAGGGAATGACTCCACATTCTTGTCAAAAATAGTTCTAGTAGTGTCTGCATCGAACAGTGATACTGCCTGTTCATTAATCACAGGAGAATCAGGAGGAATGATGAAAATGGATTGTCTTCTCATGCTCTTTCTTCTTCTTTCAGACTTGGATAGCTTCTTTGGGCTCTTCGCCATTTGGAATGAAACACTCTTATCAGAAGTGGATGTATTTTCAACACTGGAGTTTATCACCAGATGATGTGAGTTATGCAGTTGGACAGCAGATAGCGATAAACCTTCGTTGTCTCTTATTGTTTGAAACATCTGAAGCATCTCGCTGAATCTTTGGTTGACACCTTCTTCAATGACGTCCAACTTCTCCTCCAACCATTTTCGCTTCCGATCTTCTGATTTGGCATTCACTGCTCTTAGCTCGATGTTTTGTTGGATCAAATCAGACACCTTGTTCTCCAACTCTGTGATCTTGGTCATTAGAATCGAATTCTTCCGGGCCAAAGCTTTATTCTGAGCAAGAACCTTGTGTTTAAATTGTGCTTCTGAACTGACTTTTGGGACAAAATGGGTGAACTGTGGCTGTTGGTCTTCTTGAGTTAGCTGTCTGGTAGTTTTGGGGCTGTTGAACTTGCCTAACGTAAAAGCCATGTCACTCCAGCACACAAAAACAACGGCGGGTGGCAAAAGGGCTCAGCAGTGCGTGCTGCTGTTATAACCGTGGCAATTTTAGAGAATATCCTGCAGCAGTAGTTAGACAGAACTTTTCACTTCAGTTGGCTGATCTCTTGCTTAAACAGGTTGGTTTGTGTTCTCAAAGTGCTTTAAATGTGTTTGTTTTTGTTTGCTTTGTTTGTTTCCTTTTGTTTTGTTTTTGTTTTTGTTTTTGTTTTGCCTAAACCAGTTAGATTTGATTAGATAAGCAATACTGTGGCAGCTTTGGTAACCTCATGCTTCTCAACACTACAGCTGCACATTTACAACAACTCAGATCAGACTATTTCAGTCTCAAGGTACCTTGATAAATTGCTGATTTTCTAATAAAGAATTAGTAATAATGTGGAGAGGGAGATGGAGTTAGAGATTCTTGTGAATAGCGTCGTTAATTAAAAGTTATGTATGTCAAGCCAGACATCACATCAAAAGATGATCACTCTTGATGAATCCACACCAGCTTGTTCAAGTAGTTGTTGTGTCCCCTTAACCATACCAGGACGCCCACAAACCAACACCAAAAACTCACAACGGTGTTTCTCTTGTTCTTCCAAGTATCCATCCATAATGTCCTTATTCAGGTTTCTAGTCAACGATGCACTGTGATACTTTGCAAATTCAGATCATAGATTGTGTATGCATCATTCCTCCACCAGTGATCCTCCTCAGCTGCAGTCTCGGGGGGTCACCAGTGTTGGGAGCACCTTGTTGTCATATAAGTGATACCAGTTGTGACTGGGAACATCACTGACGGTGATTCTACAAAGCCACTTCACCAATCTACCACCGATCATACCAGGAATAACTACTCTCAAGGGCTTGCCATGGTCTGCAGGGAGAGGAATCCCATTCTGCTTATGGGCAAGAATGATGCCCCTCTCAGGGTCTTGAACGTAGTCAATCGGGATAGATGTACCATAGTGGCCCCTGAGAAGGACTGTCCGCACCTGTCATGCAAACAAACCTGGCGCCGCCGCCAAGCATAGGTTTGGCCCTCTGGGTAACATCCCATAGGAGTGGACCAATCCAAAGGGAGTTTGAGACAGCGTTGGAGTACCAATTGAACCCATTACCCTTGCTCACCATGTTCTGTTCCATATGACGGTTGCCAGCACAGCACAGTGTTATTGGAGCAGTGTTACTGATGAAACTCATTGATCAAATCCTTCAGCTTGATGGTGAATGGTTTCTCCACAAGACCCCCCACAGAGAGTTCCCACTCCATGGCGGCCTCTTCATCGCTGAGATTGAGAGGAGAGCTGCGAGTTCTGTCATAGTGAAGGTTGGAGGGGGTGAGAACCCTTGTTCATAACACAGCGGGGCCGGCGGCTCGCTGTTGAATGGATGGGACCCAGTGAGTCGAATAAGCCGCTCGTCTCATCGAACAAAATTGTCCTCAGTCTTCAGGTCAAGTGGAAGCACTTCAGAAAGCAGTATACCCTTGCGCCATTCGAAAGGCAGTTCAATGCCAGATTGAGACGGTGGCGGCTGCGGTGACGAAGTTGATTGGTATGACATCGGTGAACAAGGCCTCTGAACTCCATTAAAGACAAAAATGAAAGCTAAATAAATAGGCAGCGGGAGACCAATTCCAGTGGTTTATTCCATTTGGGTCATCACCACCACCACCACCGCTACTGCCACACACATTGCCCCCTGGACGATTGATGCTCATCCATTTTTAGACACAACTGCCTGCAGACAAGTACTGCATGTAGGGGGACAACAGCAGGTTGCTGACATAATAGCAGATGTGTGTATTTACATGAGCAGTCTGTTTCCATCGATCGATTATTTCAACGCCACTAAAACAAAACATTTAGGCCATCTCTTCTTAGTATGACACTAGCAGATGCTTCTATATAAACAACAATATTGTTGTAAACTCTCACCTGGCGGCTATTATCATTTATCAAACAAAAACTGAGAGTGTTACCCTGCCTTAAAAATTATCTTCCGCTCCCACAGCGGCTAAAAAACAACAAACCACAAAGACACAAAAACACAAAACCACAAAAACACGAAACGGTGTATCGTTTGTTTGGACGAACAAACTTCGGCCAATGCTCGGTTCAGTTCAATTCAGATAGTTATTATATCTGATTAGCTCTGATTGCTGTTTGAAAACAACTTTATTTGCGCTGATGGAATGTATATTCAGAGCCACTTGACACTGCTGGTGGAGAATTTAATTGTTTGGGGTGTGCGATAACGAATCAATCACATTCATTCATTGCCTTCATCAATCTAAATTTAAAGATCTATTTAATTGCAATGGATAGCCCTTCAAAAGTGAGATCATCTTATGCAATGAGTGGTCCAGCTGCTACACACTACCCGCAATGACAGACTCGGAGGCGCTGTTCTCACACACAGCGACCAACGTTAGCAGCAACAGCAGCACATTCTCTTCTACTGATCTGGAGTCACTTGGCCAACAGCCACAGCCGTCGCCATTGGTAGGCAGCGGGAAGAAGAAGAAGAAGAAGAACAACAACAACAACAACAACAACAACAATAGCAAGTTGCCATTTGAATGGCACCAGGACACTCCACTGACTGCCATTTTGGAGAAGGACCTCGCGACTAAGGACAACCATGTGCCTCGAGACGAGCGTCTTATTCGGCTAACTGGGTCCCATCCTTTCAACTGTGAACCGCCATCTGCACTGAGTTTTGAACAGGGCTTCATCACCCCATCAGAGCTCCATTTTGTGAGAAACCATGGGCCGGTTCCCAAAGTTGATGATAAGATGATGGATTGGTCATTTTCTGTGGAAGGTCTTGTCGATAAACCATTTGAAATGTCCCTGAGGGATATGATTGGGGAATTCCCGCAATACACGAACCCAATAACATTGTGCTGTGCTGGTAACAGAAGAAGAGAGCAAAATGTCGTTAACAAGGGTAAAGGTTTTGACTGGTTTCAAAATGGTGTATCCACCTCTTTGTGGACAGGAGCTTTCCTATGGGATGTTATACAGAGAGCCAAACCTTCAAAGAGGGCGAGATATCTATGGATGGAAGGTGGTGATGATCCAGCTAAGGGCGCCTATGGTACATGTGTTCCTCTGTTCATGGTGAAAGATCAGGAGAGATGTATCATGCTGGCTTATAAGCAAAATGGTATCATACTACCCCCAGATCACGGCAGACCGCTAAGGGTCGTTATCCCAGGTGTTATTGGTGGCCGTTCCGTTAAATGGCTGAAGAGACTTGTTGTTTCCGAAGAACCTTCAGACAACTGGTACCATTACTACGACAATAAGGTTCTTCCAACCTCGGTGACGAACCAGATGGCTGCTCAAGAAGATCACTGGTGGAAAGATGAGCGTTATGCCATTTACGACCTGAATATCCAGAGTATCACTGTACATCCTCAACATGACACACGCATAATAATCAACGAATCCACAGAGAATGAGATATTTGACGTTAGGGGTTTCGCTTACAATGGTGGCGGGAAGCGTGTTGGTCGTGTTGAAATATCACTCGACAGGGGCCGCACATGGAAGCTGGCTGACATTGATTACCCTGAAGATCGATACAGGCAAGCTGGTCCGGTGAAGTTGTTTGGTGCTACTGTCAACGTCTATGAACGGTTCTCCTGTCTCTGCTGGTGTTTCTGGAACTGTCCCATTAAGAAATCCCAACTTAGGGGATCCAAGGATATTTTGGTTAGGGCAATGGATGTGAGCATGACCGTTCAGCCAAGAAACATGTACTGGAACGTCACATCTATGTTGAACAACTGGTGGTACAGAGTTGCTATCCAACCTGGTGACACCCCTGACGAGATATTTTTCCAACACCCTACCAACCCAGGCAAGTCAGATGGGTGGATGGATCGTGTTAAGAAGGCTGGCGGTGACATTTTAGACAACACATGGGGTGAGGACGATGAGGACACTGGTGTTGCAAAGGAGAAGAAAGAATACGTTGACGAGGATCTGATGATGATGATCAACCCAGAGAGGAAGGATGTTCCCGTTACATTGGCTGAGTTGAAGGAGCACGAGAATGCTCAAGATCCATGGTTTGTAGTCAAGGGACATGTCTTTGAAGGCAAACCTTTCTTGAATGAGCATCCCGGTGGTGTCCAGAGCATCACCAATGTCGCTGGTGAGGATGCAACTGATGATTTTATTGCTATCCATTCCGAAGGATCAAAGAAGTTGATGCAAAAATTCCATATTGGTAAGTTGGAGGAGACCTCATCTGCTTCTTCTTCCACAGAGACAGTTAATAATCCACAAAAAGAGACGACTGCAGCGACATTGTTGAACCCCAAGGTGTGGAAAAAGATCTCTCTTGCGGAGAAGCAGATCATCTCCCAAGACTCTAGAATTTTCCATTTTAACTTGGAGCACCCTGAACAGACTACTGGTTTGCCTGTTGGCATGCATTTCTTTCTTCGTTTGAAAGATGCTCAAGGTAAATTTGTCATGCGAGCCTACACGCCGAAGTCTAACCATAAGTTGAAGGGCAGACTGGAAGTGCTGATCAAGGTGTATTTTCCTAAAGGTGATATTCCAGGAGGTAAGATGACAATGCTGATGGATGCTATCAAGGTTGGTGACCAAGTGGAGATCAAGGGTCCGACTGGTGAGTTTGAATACCTCGAGAAGGGCAAATTCATCTTCAACCACAAGTCAGGAAGAACTGATTCGATCCTGTTCATTGGTGGCGGATCCGGTATTACTCCCTGCTATCAAGTTATTTCGGAGATTGTGGACCATGAGGATGATAGCACTAAGATGGTATTCTTCTTTGGTAACCGCACTGAGGAGGACATTCTGTGTAAGGATGATCTTGATGAGTTTATGACGAGACGTAACTCCAATTTGCAGGTCCACCATGCTCTGTCTTCATACCAATCGATTAGACAGGATTGGCCTGGGCTTCAAGGGAGATTGACAAGGGTGCTGTGGAACCAGTATCTTGAAGAGCAGAGAAACAATGGTGAGTTTATGGTTATGGTTTGTGGTCCACCGGGTATGGTTAATGCTGTAAAGAAGCTTGTAGCTGAGACACCTGGATTGGATCCTGAGAGGGTTGTCTACTTCTGAGAGCCAGCCGCATCAGATAGTATAGATTATATAAAATTTCTAAAATAGTTTGTAAATATAGTGTAGTGTTTTTGATTCTAATCCATTGTTTATACTCAATAATCAATATTTGAGGTCTTTGACTAAACCGTCAAAGACCTCATCCACAATCTCCGTGTTTTTCCACGCTTTGAAGAAGCCACTACCAGCCAAGAAAGCTGTAAACTCACCATCACCTCCTTTATAATCAACATTCAGTCTCTTGAAAGCGTCATAAGGAACAGGATAATCTGGGATATCCTCAACGGAAACCCCTCTAGCCAAGTCTTTCAAAAAGGGTGACTCAATCGTTCTCAGGTTGCGGCCTGAGATAGTTGGAGTCATCAAAGTTTTTCTGCCCATTGGATCCAATAGTGCATCTCTGTGCTGCTTTGAGATGGTACATTGTTCAGTTGGAAGCCACACTGTGCCCAGCTGTACTGCCGCAACCCCAAGGTTGAGATAGGTCTGTATAACAGCGCCGTCAACTATTCCGCCAGCAGGAATGATGAATGGTGGGGATGTGAGGCCCTTTGTGTCGATGAAGTCGATGACTCTTGAAGTGAGGTCAAAAGTAGAGAGCTGCTCATCAAGGGGGTCATTGGCCAAGAAGTTACCACGGTGTCCGCCCGCTTCCCAGCCTTGAAGCACAACTATATCAATCTTAGCGTCAAGCAGTTGTTTGAACTCATCTAATGAGGTTGCGGAGACAAGGACAGCTATGCCTAGAGACTGGAGGGATCTGATAATGGAAGTACGGGGCAGTCCAAAGTGGAAACTGACCACAGCAGGCTTCCACTTGGCCAGCAACTTGATTGTATCATCATCATCGGTGTCCTTCAATGATTTCAGAGTTGGATACAGCAGCTCTAAATCCTTCTCTTTCCACGCCATACCGTGTTTCAGGTAAATGCTCTTGTACATATCAAGCCACTGGGTCTCCCTTTGCTGGTCCCTCAGCGGCACATCGTGCACAAAGAAGTTCACATTGAGCAATCTATCCTTCGCCTTGCCCGTGGCCTTCTTCTTCTGCTGAACAAGATCTTCAAACTGTGTCAACTTTTGTTGGATCAGATCTGGCTTGTCTGCAATGGCACCAAGCGGAATGGCACCAAGGCCTCCTAACAATGTGATTGAAGCAGCCAGCGCCACTGTTGAGGCGCCAGCCATCGGTGCTTGAAGAATTGGATGTTCTAGACAAAATCTTGAAAGGAACTGGCGAGTCTGTGGTTGCATTTTCGTTCGTTTGCTTGTTCGTTTGTTCGTTTGGGAGAGACGGAAGCAGCGGCTAATTTCTAGGAAGCCTCTCTTTTTGGTCTTTGGTTTTGTGTCTAAAATCAGTCACGTGATGAGAATGCCCGATTTGCGGACGGCTCAAAGGGAAAAAGGCTCAAATTCTCGCTACAACAGACAGAAACCACCAAACCAAACAGATTTAAAGCAACAAAGGGAATGGCGTGTCATGGCTAAATCGCTTCTGAGAACAAATAGTCAGTGTGGATGATGACTGAAGCAGCTGTTGTTGTGAAGAAGGACACTTCGTGGATTGAATTGAGCCATCAAGACCGTCAGCCGCATCCAGAGGCGGTGGCGGCGGCACCTGCCCAGGGTATGACTCTCAACTATCCAGCACGCACAAAGCACCGTTTGCTGTCAGCTACAATGTGGGAGTTTACACTGGGAATGTCAGACTCCGTTTTGGGTGCGCTTTTGCCATCGATTGAGCTCTATTACGGCGTCAGTTATGCTGTGGTATCCCTGGTATGGCTGGGAAATGCTTTGGGGTTCATCTGCATTGCCTTCACGGGCCATTATCTGGATGAATATCTGGGTAAGCGGAATACTGCTTGCCTCAGTTGTTCTTTGGTCATTGCAGGCTGCTCGATACTTGCTTCTGGTGTAAGAGTGTTTGGTTTCATTGTGTTTGCCTTCTTCCTGTGTGGGCTAGGCGGGGCCATTGGAGCTGCACAGTTCAACCTATACCTCAGCAAAATGAAGGACAGCTCAAAGTACATGGGCGCCTTCCATGGCTTTTACGGAATTGGTGGTGTTGCTGCGCCCTTAATCGGAACGCTGCTTGTTAACAAGCAGGGCTATGAATCATGGCATTTCTTCTATCTAGTTCCACTGGGTATGCAGCTATTCACTTTGGGGAACATGTGGTGGTCCTTCCAAGATGTCGAAGATCTAGAGCCGTTCTATGCAGAAAGAGAGGAGGCTGAGGGCGGCGATGGTGATGGTGATGCGGGGGGAGTAATTACCCAATCGCACGATTTCAAAGCTGCATTGATGAACTCAAAGTGCTGGCTAGCTTGTGCATTTGTATTCTTCTATCAGGGTGCAGAGGTGTCTATGGGTGGTTGGGTTGTCACGTTCTTGCTGAACTACAGAGGAGGTTCTGACAACACTGGCTATGTCGCCGCTGGGTTCTGGGCTGGTGTAACCCTGGGGAGATTTGTCTTATCTCATCCAATGACCAAATATCTCGGGATCAGGAGATCAGTACTTACGTTGGCGGCACTGTGCATGGTGTTTGATCTAATGGTTTGGCTTGTGCCAAACGTTATCGCGGCTGGTACGTTTGCCTCAATCGTTGGCTTCTTTGTTGGTCCAATGTATCCGATGATGATCTCACTGCTTACTCAGATCCTCCCAAGAAAGATCAAGTTCTGTGCTCTCACCTTGGCAACAGCATTTGGAAGCTCTGGAGCAAGTGCGATCCCATTTTTCGTTGGTTTGGCGAGTGAGTTTGCCGGTACTTTTGTGCTTCACCCAATCTTTCTGGGCTGTTTTGTTAGTTTGATTACGGCGTGGTTGTTGCTTCCAAACATCGAGAGAAAAGGTGCTATAAAGAATCTGTGGCAGAGGCTGTGGTAACCACTCACTCTGTCAAACTATCAGCAAGCAAGAGAGAAAGAAAAACAAAAGCTATGTTAGTAAACATGAATCAATCTACTTTTCCTTCTTTTTTCCCATCTCTTGACTTCTTGTCGTCTCCCAATTTCACCGCTGCTTCGACACCAATTCCCCCAAACACCAAAGATAATGCCACCCATTGGCCTGAAGTTAACCGGTGTCCAAACACAACGACAGAAAGGAGCATTGATATCATTTTCCTCGTGACAGTAACCATGATCAGAGCCATACTTCCAAACTCTGCAAGCGTAACAAAGATAAAAATTTGACCCACTGCACCACAAACTGCATACAATAGTACCTCTTTCAGCACCAGTGGGTACTCGGAAATGAAATCAATGGAGTAGCGTAGTTGTCCCGAAACCACACAGTAGCCAAGGGTTAAGATTGAGCAGACAAAGTTCAGACCTGTCATCAGGTGCGCACCACTCAGCTTCTTATTACTCTTGAACAGTACATCCTGAGTAGAATTTGTCACACCATCCAGAATCAAAGAGGAAGCAAGATAGACCAACCCTAGAATAGAGAACGAGGACTCGTCGTCCTTGTCCTTTCCATTCTTATTCTTTGCAGCACTAGATAGAGTGAATAGCACGACGCCCGCTGTGACAGTTAGAGCAACTGCGTACTTGAAGAGAGGAAACCTCCTCTTGTAAACCAACGAGGATACAAGCATGACTGGGATCAGCTTGCAACTCTTGGCCAGCTGGTAAAGCAGGTAGTCAACGTGTTGTAAAGAGCTCAGGCCAACAGGACTCGATAAGCTCTGTGTCAACGCAACAATGGTGATTGGTCTTATGACATCCAACTGCCATAATGAGACCTTGTCATTGTGTTTTACGCCACGCTCACTGAACTGCAAGTACACCCACCCGACAATCAAAGCCGCAACGGTCTGTGCCAGTGTGATGAAGAACGGAGCGTTGAAATGCTCTTGCGATGGTCCAAATCTCTGTGAAGAGAGTTGCTCCTGAAGGTAACCCCATGAAAGAAAAGAGCCATAGATACCACACACGCACACGGTGAGAAGAACGATGTTTCCCATGGCCTTGTGTGCAGTGCTGCTGACCGAACCAAACTGAACTGAACTGAACAAAGCTGAGCTGAGCTGAGATGGTGGAAAATTGGGAATAATCCGAAACAGGGAATTTTCGCGAATTCCGCTCCACTCAACAACCAAAATACACAAAAAGCGGACGGCGGCGACTTTTAAAACTGAACCCAATCAGCTGGAAAGAAAAGAAGCAGTGGCAAAAGACGAAAGAATGAACGAGTCGTCGCTTCAACTTACTTTTGGAGAGCGCCAGTCTGCTTTCTTGCAAAGTGCCGACGACTTTAGAAAACAGCGCGCCAAAGTCACGCGCAGAACACACAAACTGAAGAAGTACCTGAGAATTCAGTCCAAGAACACCAGATCTTATAAACACACTGCGATCACCAAAGAGAACTACTTTGAATCGCACAAGTACTATCTGTTGTCTTTGTTGACTGTTGAAAGAGATTATCTCTATGCGCTGGAGATTCAGTCACTATTGGAGATCAACACAACAAGCAATAATGCTAGGTCTAAACAGAGACTAATTGCCACTAGGCTAAAGAGAGCTCTGCAGAATGCCAATGGGCTAGTGGATATTTCTGCTGCTGATGATGATTTCATCAAAAGAGCAGAGATTTTGGTTTACAGAGAGCTGGTTCAAGGTCATTATGCTATTCAGGTGAAAAAGTGGAAACTGGCCATTGAATCTTACTCGATAGCCCGTGTTGCATTGCAGTTTCTCGAGACGGAATCCTCCGAAAACAGTGTCCTTTACAAGGATATCATTGAAGAGACTATTGACACTGCTTTCAAACTGGCTACCTACAGAGACTCCAAAAAGTCCACCATTGATTTGACAGAGTACTCTAGGAAAGTTGTCCAAACACAACTCACTGCCAATGAGCTTTATTCGCTAATCAACTCCAAGAACACTGAGTTCCTACAACCAACCGCACCAGCGCAGCTGGTCAAGGAAATCAACTACAGATCATACGTTGCCCAAGTCAAGGATGAAACCACAGCAAAGCTAATCTCTCGTGCCTTCTCCATTCAACTCTCAGGCTTAGAATCCTTTGACAGCGCCCTACAACTCTGGTCTGAGGCCCAGGAAAACCACGAATCATTCACTTCCAGAACCATCCAAGATGACGAGGAGCAAGATGACCAGATTCTCTTAGCATACATTAAGTACTCTTCTCTTGTCACAAGAATAAGAAGAGACGAGAGTCTTCTTTCAAAGAACAAGAAGGAATCACTGCGTATCTTGGACACCATTGCAGCTACTGTGAAGGAAATCTTGGAGTTGCCTGGTGTTTACTCTGATGACGAGTTGGCCTCTAACATCCAGACCCTGGGCGCCTTCTACCAAGCCCAGAAACAGATGTATATTGCGTCGCATTTCTTCAGCGTTAAAGCATATGCCAAAACGCTTTTGGTGGCCGCCTCTGCCTTGGAATCACTCCAGGACGTTTCTTTCAGTATTGATTTAGACTTCATCAACAATGACAGTATCAACAATGTTGTTCAGCAACTCACCTCCCTCAAACAGAATGCACATGTTCTAACCCAGATAGAGGCTGGACTCTCAAAGGACAAGTCCATTTCAGATGACATTGACCAGTTCCATTCCAATTTCAACAACATTGTTGGTGTTGAACTGCAACCAATTCCAGTCAAACCAGTGTTGTTTGACTTGGCTTATAACTACATCAACTACACTAAGGACAGTGGCAAGCAGATCTATGCTGAGGCAGCTCCTAGGAATGAAGCTGCAGCTGCAACACACACTGAAGTGGCTGGTGATAGTGGTAAGAAGAAGGGTGGTATCTTTGGTCTTTTTGGTCGTTAGGATTGCATTCTTTTTTTAATAGATATCCTGGGACTATATCAACCGTGGTCGTAGTCGTCGTTGTAGTTGTAGTCTTGAGGGGGTATTTTTCTTTGTCTGTTTTAATATATTACCGAAAGGGGAAATATCTTCGGCTCGCGGCATAAACCAAAACCCACCCAGACATCAACATCACCACTTTTCCCCAGCCGCCGCCAGTCAACAAAACAAATTTCAAAACGCTTTAAGAACACCAACCAAAGAGATATTTATACTTGTATTTATATTCATAACATGGGAGGGCTTCCAATTCTGTGTGCGGTGGACTTTCAACAGTCTGACTTTGACATTTCAGTGTCGCTTTCACCAGACGTCAAATCATCACTCTTCCCAAACCCAGTTGGTCCAAAGTTCGTGACGGTGCAGTTTCTAGGAACTCAGCTGCTCAAGAGGGCCATCATCTACAGAGTAACAGACGCTTTCATTGCTGGCAAGAACCAGGTTGTCGTGTCTGACTCATCCCGTTTCAACACTGAGAATGTCACGGTTGATAGAGCGCTAATATCTGCGTCAACTCCAGTAGAGGTGAGCAGAACGATTGTTGCTTTGAGACCAGAGCTTCATGCCCTACTGGTGAATTATAAAGGAGAAAAGCTTCTCAGTGCGCTGAGTGAATTGGGAGTTGGTCTTGTGATGGAAGGACAAGCGCATGGTCCATCATCACTATGGAAAGTTTTGCTTGTGGAGCCAGTGGATCAAGGTCTTGTCACTCAGAACTCAGTGATCACTTTGGTCAAAGATGAAGAGGAACACACCGTTCAGTCTGGTGAGCACATAGTGGAAACTTTTGATGACCTTGAGTTATCTGGATTTTTGATGAAGGACCACGCACCACCGTCACAACATGAATTCGAAGTGAGGGCTCTAGACAGCACATTCCCTTATTCTGTTCTCTCACCACACTCTAGTACTGATTCAGAGACGTTGGCTTTTGCCCGTACATCTGATCTGTCCAGGATTTGTGCTCTATCCGGTGACTATGTGGACGTATCCATCAATGGTACCACCAAACTTGTCAAGTTGGTTTCGTTTGTCGAGCCAAATAGCTTCTCACCTGGAGTCATTTATCTCTCGCCGCTCTTCCTCATCAATAACTGCACAGAATCTTGTTCAAAAATCACCGTCAAACGGACAAAGTCATCACTATCATCGATCCCTATTGCATCATCTCTCACAATTGAGAGGATTGCTTCCCCAGCATCACTTAGAAAGGCCAATGAGACGCCCTTTTTGTCCAATCTCAAAACTTACTTTGAGAGTGCACAGCGTGTTGCCTCGGTCGGTGACATGATTCCAATAACTTTTGATTCAATCCTGGCGAAATCGTTAACCCAGACTAACAACAACCCAGAGATGTCCCTTCCAGTCGGTAATCCTGACACAGTTGTGTGGTTCAAGGTAACTCACATTGATAACTCAGCTGACACGAAGGGCCAGTTCATCGTTGATCCTGCCCATACTTCCATGTCACAGACTGGGACTTCAGGGGACAGGCCACCAGGGCTGACTTATGACTGGGTTTCATACTTGGGTCTGCGCCCCAACTTTGATTATTTAGATGGCGAGGATGATGGTGTCTTCCCATACGCGAAAACAGTTGCCAAACTCTTGAATTCCAGCCTGTTGAAACCAGCCTTGCATACTACAGTTTTGCTCTCTTCTTTGAATCGCAATGTTGGGAAGTCATTTATCGTTGAGAATATAGCTCAGCGTCTCGGTTTGCATCTGTGTGTAATAGATGGGTACGAAGTGCTAAATCCCACTTCAGAGGCAAAGACCATTGGCTTGATTCGTGGGCTTTATGATAAAGTTGTTGAACAGACCAGCGAATTGGTGGTTTACTTGAGACACATTGAAGCACTGGCGAAGAAGGATGAGAATGGGAAACCATCCCTTCTGGCTTCAAAATTGGGTGAATTGGTGGATGAATACGTCTCTCAAGGTGTGATTTTCATTGCGTCTACTAATGATGCGGACAAGATTCCAGAAGAGCTGAGAGCCAAGTTTAGATTTGAGGTTGAGGTTCCTGTTCCATCTGAGGAGGAACGTCGCCGCATCTTTGCATACCTTCTGAGAGATGCGACGCTGAGAGATGATATTTCCTTACAAACTTTGTCATTACAAAGTGCTGGTCTCTCTCCACGGGATATTGTTTCTATTGTCGCCAATGCCAACAGTCTTGCTGTTGATCGTTTAGAGGAGATTGCAGAAGGGTTAAATCTGGAGCTTATGGCGTTGACACAGAACAACAGTATCAAACTGGTACCTTCGGACTTTGAAAGATCGATCAATGATGCCAGATCCAAGTTCTCGGACTCCATTGGAGCCCCAAAGATTCCTAACGTGAAATGGGATGATATTGGAGGCTTGGACGTCGTGAAGGATGAAATTCTAGACACGATTGACATGCCGTTGAAGCATCCTGAGTTGTTTGCCAATGGTGTAAAGAAGAGGAGTGGTATCTTATTCTATGGGCCTCCGGGCACGGGTAAGACACTTCTTGCTAAGGCCATTGCTTCAAATTTCTCCCTGAATTTCTTCAGTGTCAAAGGGCCAGAGCTATTGAACATGTACATTGGTGAGTCAGAAGCCAATGTGAGAAAGGTGTTCCAAAGAGCCCGTGATGCGAAGCCATGTGTGGTTTTCTTCGATGAGTTGGATTCTGTTGCACCCAAGAGAGGCAACCAAGGTGACTCTGGTGGTGTTATGGACCGTATTGTGTCTCAATTGCTGGCTGAGCTTGATGGCATGAGTGATGGTGACTCTGGAGATGGTGTATTTGTTGTTGGTGCCACAAATCGTCCAGATTTGCTGGACGAGGCTCTGCTGAGACCAGGTAGATTTGACAAGATGCTGTATTTGGGTATCAGTGATACACATGAGAAGCAACAGAAGATTCTCGAAGCCCTGACCAGAAAGTTTGCACTAGACCCATCAGTGAACCTGAAGAACGTTGCTGATTCCTGCCCGTTTAACTTCACCGGTGCGGACTTTTATGCGCTGTGCTCTGACTCGATGCTTAATGCGATGACCAGAATTGCAGGAGATGTTGACAAAAAAGTGGATGCCTTCAATAAGGAACGAGAGGAGGAGGACAAGGTCTCAACTAGATGGTGGTTTGATAATGTTGCCACAAGCGGCGATATCACTGTTCTTGTCAAGGAGGAGGACTTTTTGAAGGCCCGAAATGAACTGACTGCGTCAGTGTCAGCCGAAGAGTTGGAACACTACCTCAGAGTGAGAGAAAACTTTGAAGGTGGCAAGAAGAAGTAAACATATATATATGTATATGACTTTCCCTCATAAAATGAACTACTAACAACCAGACGCCTACACTTTCGCCTGAACAAAGCAGCCAGACCAATCATTGCCCTTCTCCTCCTCCACATCATCTCCCATCTCCCATCTTGCATCTCTCATCTCTCCAAACAGAGAGTCTCTGACAGGAGACGAGACAGAAATGCGGGTATAACCATATCGGCTCGGAACTGCATCGGCCCGGACTTATTTTCTGGTTGGAACACTACTAGCCGCCCAAAACACAAAAACCAAAAAACCAAAAAAAAAAAAATCCAACTGAGTTCATCTTCACAACAACAACGACAACAACAGCAACGACGACGACGACGACGCAACGATAACGATAACGATAACGATAACAACAACGATATAATGCTCTCAAACTATGAGCAGAAGCCGTTTGATCCCATCACGGTCAAATCAAACGAGAAGAAAAGTAGGTGAATTGGTCTTTTATTTATACGTTAATGGTGTTTCAATAATGCTAACAAACCGCCCTTCTCTTAATAGGAGTGGCCTACTTCTACGATGCCGATGTTGGTAACTACGCCTACGGTGCTGGTCACCCAATGAAGCCACATAGAATAAGAATGGCGCATTCTCTGATTATGAACTATGGATTGTACAAGAAGATGGAGATTTACAGGGCGAAGCCCGCCACTAAACAGGAGATGTGTCAGTTCCACACTGACGAGTACATTGACTTCTTGAGCAGGGTGACGCCGGACAACCTAGAGATGTTCCAAAAGGAGTCAGTGAAGTTCAATGTCGGTGATGACTGTCCGGTCTTTGATGGTCTCTATGAGTTCTGTGGTATCTCTGGTGGTGGATCGATGGAGGGTGCGGCCCGTTTGAACAGAGGTAAGTGTGATATTGCAATCAACTACGCGGGTGGGTTGCACCACGCTAAGAAGTCTGAGGCGTCTGGTTTCTGTTATTTGAACGATATTGTCCTGGGCATTATTGAGCTGCTGAGATACCATCCTCGTGTCCTATACATTGATATTGATGTGCACCACGGTGACGGTGTTGAGGAGGCTTTCTACACCACTGACCGAGTCATGACGTGTTCGTTCCATAAATATGGTGAGTTCTTCCCCGGTACCGGTGAGCTACGTGATATTGGTGTTGGAAAGGGTAAGAACTATGCCGTTAATGTCCCACTGAGAGATGGTATCGACGATGCTACCTACAAGTCTATCTTTGAGCCTTTAATTGGCAAAATTATGGAGTGGTACCAGCCAAGTGCCATTGTCCTGCAATGTGGTGGTGACTCCCTTTCAGGTGACAGACTGGGCTGTTTCAACCTCTCGATGAATGGCCACGCCAACTGTGTCAGTTTCTGCAAAAACTTGGGTGTCCCACTGATGGTTGTCGGTGGTGGTGGTTACACAATGCGTAACGTTGCAAGAACGTGGGCGTATGAAACTGGTATCCTGAACAATGAGCTTCTGGATGCAGACTTGCCCTACAATGACTACTACGAGTACTATGGCCCTGATTACAAGCTGGATGTCAGACCAGGCAATATGTACAACGCCAACTCTCCAGAGTACTTGGACAAGATCATGTACCAGATCTTTCAGAACTTGGAGAACACGAAATTTGCTCCTAGTGTGCAGATCAATGACGTGCCTAGAGATGCCGAGGACCTTGGAGATGAGGATGAAGACACAGCAGAGGCAATAGACACCAAGGGTGGATCACAATTCGCTCGAGACAACATTGTGACTCCAAAGAATGAGTTTTATGATTAGAAATTATTAAGGTGTTGGTCTTTTAAATAGTAGCCAGGAAGTAGTGCACGGCAGAAAGCGCAGTTTCCAAGGCCTTTTCTGGTTCCTTACTGTCACTGACGATATCATGGGTTGCAAATGGAACAATGATGCCATTCCAATACTTCTTATCCACCACACTTCGCCATCTTGTCAGTACTTCCTCCTTGACAACACTTGCTGGCACTGAAGAGTCACATTCAGAGTAGAGCACTAGCAGTGGCTTGTTTATTCTCCCAAACGAGTTCGTTAGACTAGAATCACTCAAATCGCTCGAGAAGTAATCGTCGTCGCCGCCCTTCTCAGCCAAAGACAGCCATCTGTACGCAGAAATTGGAGTGTCCAGCATGATCTCTCTAAACTTCATGGGTAGTAGCTCTTGAGAACCCTTCGTGTTGTATATCTCTCTTGCCTCCTTGTTGAGCGTGTCCAGGACGAGGTCTGGGTTCTTCGCCTCTTCAAAGTAGTTAGCAATAGCCTCCCGATCTGAAACAGGGGCCTGCAGGATTATGCCATCAATCTCGCAGCCTTCTTCCTGGTTCTTGTGCAGTAGGTAGTGCAACGAGTCCTGGCAACCAGTTGAATGGCCCATCAGTACCACGGTCTCAACACCCGCAAACCGTTTTAGATACTTCACCAGCTGCGAAACCTCGCCGACATCCCTGTCCAGGGAACCCGTGCCCCATCCAGAAGCACTTGAAGTCAACATGATCTCAAACAGTCTCCATTCTGAACCAATGCTGGTGTTAAGTGCCGGAGTGTATGAAACACCCAACAGGTTGTTTGTCAGCCCTCCGATGAAAACCACGGCCTTGTCAGCTTTGCAAGAGGAAGAAGCGGAAGAAGAGTGCTCGAACGCGGTCAGCTGGTTGTTTGCATACCTATGAAGTGTTCCCGTGGACATTATTTCCATCAGTTGGGTTTGCTTGCTCCTTTTCTACACAGTATTCGATTCGATGGCTCTCGCTTTTGTATATTGTTTGTTGCTTACGGTACAGGTTCAGGGCATCAAACCAGTAAATAGATCAACCAGAAAAAAACATCGCGCCTTCAACACTCAACGCCAACAGCCAGCAGCCAACAACAGGTAGAAAGTCAGGCCGATGTTCCTGTGCAGCTGCAGGCGATATGAAGCTTTCTGCTGTATGCTATGTACGTGGTTTCCCCGTTCGATCGTAACCGGGCTCTATTGTTACGGTCTTTATGCGTACTGTTTCCTTCTTTGCCTGAAGATTATTGGTGGGTGGGCTGGACTCGTTCTCAGTTTCTCAGGAGCATGGCTAGCGCTGCAGGGACTCTACACTTACTTTGCTGTTCTTCGAGGACCAGGATCACCTTTGGATTTCGTGGAACTGCGAGTGTTGGGTGACGGGGATGGTGACTTAGAGAGTGGGATAGAGCCCCCACAGTTCCTTGCCGACCATTCTGTCCAGATCAAACATAACGGGAGCTTCAGGTTCTGTAAGAAATGCAGGTGCTGGAAACCTGATAGATCCCATCACTGCTCTGGCTGCCAGAAGTGCCATTTGAAAATGGATCACCATTGTCCATGGTTCGGCACCTGCATTGGGTTCCAAAACCACAAGTTCTTCGTTCAGTTTCTCATAATCACGGTGCTGTACACAACGCTGATCCTTCTGGTTTCAGGGTACCAGATCTGGATGTTCTTTAAGAGTGAGGACTACCAGAAAGAGCTGCTGAGTTTGAACGTGCTTACGCTCGCCCTGATTGGCGTGTGCTTCTCCATCTCCACTGGCCTCTTCACTGGAATCACGGTGTACTTTCTGTGCAAGAATCTCACCACAATTGAATACTATGACTACCACCGTTACAGAAACAACTTGAATATCATCAACGATGCCCACTACAGATACTCCAACCAGCCATCCTCCAAGGAACTGGGCAACCTGTACGATTTAGGAACCAGGAGAAATCTGCAAGTGGTCCTGGGAATGACCTGGACCGAATGGCTACTACCTGTCAAGAACAAACCTATGTATGATGACCATTACCAGGATGAAGGGGTCCGTTTCGAGTATGATCATGAAGTGTTTGATAGACTCAGGAATAACTCGGATCTCCAGAACAGACTTCTCGGTGAACTTCACAGAGCATCAACAACCCCCATCCAGCATTGAATAAAATCTTCTTCTTCTTCTTCTTCTTCTCCATAAAGTTTCATCACGTATGAGGTTATATACCAAAGCTCAAATTGATTATGTAAATATTAACTTGATTATGTAAACAAAGTCCACCATACAGTTTTTTTTAACATACCTATAGTACCATCTCTTTCTTTCTTTCTTAGCCAACAACATCAACATCAACAACGCAGAACGTGGTGGTGTCAAATGGTAGGTGCCAATGGCGTCTAGTTTTCCGTCCCCAATGCTAACTTTTAAACAGGTTCTACCGGTGATTATTGGTATTGGCGTAACTGTGGCTGCGATCACGGCGAAGAACTGCCTCGCTGCCATCACCAAGTACCGCGGCCTGTCCCGGGTGCGCATCGCCGAGTTAAATGGGTTCAGCATATCACACCTTGACCAGAACAATATGAATGTCTCAACGTCGCTTCGGTCACAGTTCCTTAAGTATCCCGGTGGGTTTGCGCCCAAAATGACTGAAGGTGAGGCGTTGGAAATCCTCAACATCAGGGGAGGTGAGATTATGAAGCTGGATCGACAAATGCTGCAAAGGCGACACAGAACGTGCATGATGGCTAACCATCCAGATAAGGGAGGCAGTGCCTACATTGGCATGAAGGTGAACGAGGCGAAGGAGGTTCTGGAGAAGGGCTACATGTTCAAGAAATGAAGCCATCTTTTCATTCTGCCATACAAAGAGTAATCAAAAGTAACGGCGTTCAGGCCTGTGGACTGCTGCTGCTGCTGCTACTGCTTCTTGGTCTGGTTGAACGACACCGTCAATGGTCCAGTGGATTTCGTATATGACCCATGGATCGAATGTTCTCATCCTTTCTTCAAACAGAGGATGTACTCCGAGACCAAACTCCACGGCATGGCACTGTTGATTCAGGACTTTAGTCCTCTTCATTCCTTCCCCCTTGATGTTCCGTATGGTGTATAATGGCACTCTCCCCTGGAAACTGTGCAGCGGGGAGTCGTACTCGATAAGCAAGAAGTCAACGTTAGCCTGGAGATGAAGATCAGATAGGCCAAAGTGCACCATCTGCTGGTAATAATGAAGGGGGTATATGGTGCGATCCACGGGGACTATTTCCATCTCGGTGTAGCACTCTGTGAGCCTGAACTGGACAGGAGAATCGGGAGTATCATCCTTGTTGAAGAACGATATGTGTTTGTGGAAACTGGGAGATATCTTCAGTGAAGTGCACTCGACATGTGAGACATCATACAATGCAACCTTCGCATTGCAATTTGAACAGCTCATGAGGTAGCGAAGCATGTGGCACCTCACTCGATTAAGCAAATCAGCATTCAGGTACGGATCGCCGTGATACTCTCTTGTAAGTCTCGGTGCATTGTATCCGATCAAATCAGCATACCTGCAAAGATACACTTGCTTGGTGAATACTACGGGTATTTTTCCCATCACCCGCCTCTTGATCTCGCTGTATGGCGTTGACTCTGTCATCCACACAACCTCGAGCTCCCACAGAGGTATCTTGAACTTGGCAAAAACACACATCTCAGTCTCAACATCCATACACACAACAAAGAACCTGTTCAGTCCAAGCTCAGGCCGTTTCAAGATCCCAGACAGTATCTGTGCTGGTTCCAGTTCAGCTGTCAGCTCCAGGACTCTTTTCTTTGTGAGGTAGCTGTCAAGCACATAGTTTCTGGCCTGGAACTCCTCAACAACAAGAAGACTAGCCATTTCAAAAAGAGAAAAATAGCCCAGTAGTTTGTCCATGAGTTCGGGAATGAGTCCAGATGCTGAGAAGGGCGAGTTCTTGTCGCTGAACAATGGAATCAAAGACGCCATCCCTGATTCCATTAAGGCGATTCTATTATTACATTGCTTCATGACCTCTAGCAGTGGTTTAAAAGGAGGGACGAACCACCCCACTACCCAGCCAAAACATGAGAGAACGAAACTCTCATATTCACCCAATGAGCAGCAGTTTGCATTATATCTCTCGGAGAATTTTATTCGATTGATTTGTTGAGAAGAAAGTAAGAGTGGTATCTTTTCTGTTCTTCTTTCCTACTCTTCTTCTCAATTGAGACTTTGCAGTATACACATGGACAATAAGGATTTCTGACTCCACTACAACCTGCTGCTGCTGTTTATCATCTCCAGCCATTTAGAATCTCCATATCTATATCTGTATTCCTCCTCCTCCTCCAAGGAAGATACTTTTAGGCCGGGTAATCTTCTTCAAAACACACACCACTATATATCACGTGACTCGAACCCACTGTTTTTTTGTTTGTAAAATTTTCTGCACCAAAGATCAATTGGCCGTTGTGACGTCTTTAAACATTTTGCACTGTTTGGTTGTGTTTCTGCATGAACAGAGGTAATGACATCAACAACTACATCCAGAACTTGGATGCTGTGCTGGAAGTGAGTCTGTTGAGTGCGAGCGATGCTGACCAGGAATTCATTGATCCGAGTATCCAAGAACAAGAACAAGAACAAGAACAAGAACAAGAACAGGGACAAGAACAGGAACAGCACAGCAGCAGTTCGACGCCGGCTCGTGACGATGTGAACAACTCGCTGGAACTCGCAATACCTGAGGTTCCCGCACTTCCAGAAGGTGTGGACCCCAAGAAGATGTGTCCGTTCTGTCAAAAGACCTTTTCTCATCCTGGTTCGATGGGACGCCACCTGGATCTGAAGAAGGGCACTCGCCTTCACCCGGCGTATCTGATTGAAAAGATGCGTGCTGATGTGAAGAGACGTGGTGATGTTGAGAAGATCAAGGAGCGCAGACGTGCCAGGGCCAAAAGATACAACTCAAAGGCTGAGGTGAAGGAGCGCACCAAGATCCAGAGACGTGTGCGAGATAAGCTGATGCGTGCAAAGAGAGGAATGCAAAAGATGTTTCTTGCGAACTTGGGTCGCGCAGATTTGGGGGATGCGCCTAGCTTCCCGAGACTGGTGTTTTATTTCCTTCCACCAGTCCAGTGGCCCCACGATCCGCCCACACTGGACACGTACAGGCTGCTCTGTGGTGTTTTGAACACAAAGTTTCTTCCAGGAAACGAAGAAGACGTGAAGGTGTACGATGACGTGATGAGGAAAGTTCACTTGGCCTCAGAGCAGTGGCTAGTTTTGTCAGAGGATGTGAAGCACCGCATCTGGATCAGAGAACTCAGACAAGCTGCCATGGACTCGTTGGCCAATACGTCCCTATACGAACTGAGGTACAGAGATGATTTGATTGTGAAGATGGCCAAGAAACGTGTTGATGAAATCAACAGTGGCCTACGCAAAGAGACCGACGATAGTGATGATGACGAAGATGCTGAAGATGACCATGATGACGACCATAATGACAATGACAATGACAATGAGGAGGACATCAAGCACAAGGATCAAGAGTATTACGACCAAGAAGAACTTGCTGCTGTAGCAGAGGCAGTAGTGAACAATACACAGAGCTGATCTCTATGAATACTAGTTCGTACCTCAAATACATATACAAACATGTACGTATATGTATAAAAGATGTGATATTTCTAAAAAAATTACTCCGAAACCGAGAATCGAACTCGGGTCTGCACGGTGAGAGCGTGCCGTGATAGCCCCTACACTATATCGGATGTTTTTGTTTTGTTTCTTCGTACTGAAGAATATATTACCAAATGACAGAAGGGAAAGCCACCACCAGGGCATACACAATAACAGATTCAGATTCTTTCCACCTAACTCACATTCAGTACCAGTACCAGCACCAGAGTCACTGCTTCTGTAAGCCTTTTGTTCATGGCATGGTGGATGGATTCTTTTTTATGTATTTTATTATGAGAGAGAATGATGTGGTGCTCCTAACCAAGGGAAAAAAAAGAGACCATCATCACCACTGACACCAAGACAGCTTTTCCGAACCCAAAGAAAGAGCCAGCAGACAGCGCAGTACACCCATACACATACACAGATATATATACAGAATGCGTTCACATCTGCTGTTCCCATTTCGAGGGGCAGGGACGGAAATGGCACGCAGATTCTATGCGACGCTCCCCAAGGACACTTCCATCTCGTACACTATCCTGACACTCACAACAACACTGCCACGGCAAACACTGCCCAAGGCCACTTTCCTCAAACTGCACAACTTGTACCCACGAGACCTCCGCAAGATCGACACGTCAGCGATCGATGCGATTCCTTCGTTGATTGTGCGAGACAAGGGATTCTTGGTGAACCTTTTGCACGTGAAGGCTCTTGTGGAAAAGGAGCGTGTCATTGTCTTTGACACGGGCCAGGAGGTTGGTGGAAGACGGTTAGGGATGCTGGTGTATGATCTCGAGAATAAGTTGAAGCAGACAAGTGCACATACTGTTGCTAATCATCATCCACATGGAAATGGTGGTAATGGTAATGGGAATGGTGGCATTAGTTGGTCGCACTCATTTGAGCATCGTGTTTTAGAGTCAATCTTGATTAACGTGATGACGACACTGGAATCAGAATTGCAATTACATAGGGAGTCATGTGGAAGAATTCTTGCGAGGTTGGAGGACGAGATTGACAGAGACGAGTTGAGGGAGTTGCTCATCAAGAGTAAAAAACTGAGTGCCTTCTGCCAGAAGGCTGTGTTGATTAGAAACGTTCTGGATGAGATCCTGGATAACGATGAGGACCTGAGAGGAGTATACCTCAGTGACAAGGTTAGAGTACCGGAGAGGACAGACTTTGGTGAGGCAGAGATGTTGTTAGAGTCTTACTACAAGCAATCGGATGAGTTTGTCCAGCAATCTACATCTCTCTTGCAGGACATCAAGTCCACTGAGGAAATCATAAACATCATCCTGGACGCCAACAGAAACTCGCTAATGCTTTTTGAGCTGAAAGTGACTATTTACACCTTGGGATTCACCGTGGCTACATTACTACCGGCTTTTTACGGTATGAATCTGGAAAACTTCATCGAGGAGACGAACTGGGGGTTTGGGTCAGTGTTTGCTATCTCTATCTTCCTTGGTCTGCTAGTTACCAGTCTTAACTTTAGAACGCTAAGAGGAGTCCAAAAACTGACGTTAATGGGTGGCAGACCCAAACCACGTAAAAGCAAACCAAAGAAAACACTATGGGGGAAAGCACCAGTTGGAGAGGAAAGAGGAGAGAGAGACATTGTATGGAAGTGGCTTGTGGATGACAAGCAAAAGTGAGAATATAGAAACCCTCCTCCTTGTACATAACTTTATAATGTAATGAACTAATACTAAACATGAATAGAAAAAGGAGATTAAGAGAGGTAGGATTTGTAAAAGGGTAGTTCCGACGGGCCAACGGATAGACTCATTTTCATTGAACCAAAAAAAATTGCCCGACGTGGGGCTCGAACCCACAACCGCACGATTAAGAGTCGTGCGCGCTACCGATTGCGCCAGCCAGGCTTTCGATGTAATCTCTAGATGTGCTGTTTGCCCGAAAGTATGGGAAGGAAAGCTCTCTAAACATCCAATGATCATGCCCCTTCAGCAACAGCTACAAAAAGAACTATAGTTTGATCAAATAAATATGTAATTAATTAAACTTAAGATGAAGTGGGAATCATCTAGTATATATATATATGTAAAGTTTCCTTTTCTTCTTTCATTTTCTGCTTACTTCTTCTGTCTTAGACTCTTCACCTTCGTAATCAACTTCTTGACTGGCGCAAACAGATCAATGTTTCCTATTCTGAACAAGTAGTACAGTGCACACATGGCAGCAATGTTGAAGAAAACGTAGACCCAAATGAAACCAAAGTTTCTCCAGATATAACTGTACTTGACACCAACAGTAAGCATGTACTCATCGGCAACAGAGTAAGAGCAGTAGGCACAGTCAACAGTGGCGCTAGGGTTGTTGACGTAACCCCTTTTAGTGAATTCAATGAAAGGGGCAACAAACTCTTGACAAGTCTGACCAGATGGTGGGTTGAAGTAACTATACTCGTCAGCACTGCAAATGACAGGCTTTTCATGAAGAACCAAGGACATCAAACTCTGAACGAAATATGTCAGTGGAGACACCTTGTACATGAAGGTCCAGAATCCAGGCATCAACGAAACAGGTTGCACAACACCACAGAAGGAAATCATAAAGGACAAGAACAAACCAGTAATGACCAAAGCAGAAGGCAGATCTGGCGAAAAGTAGATCACCATTAGAGCAAAGGAAATAGTGTACAGTTGGTACATGATTGAGTAGTTCAAGTAAAAGACACCAGCTCTGTTTGCAGAATCATCAATCTTCATTGGGAAGTAGAGACAGCAGAAGTAGATAGCAGAGATCACCAAATGGTATGGGATCTCATTCAGGAATTGGGCAAGCAAAAGAGTAGACCAGTGGAAAGTATTAGACTTAGATTCTCTCACCTCAAACAATTCCCTTGCAGCAACGGCCCTCTCTTGGATCTGGTTGGAAGCAGGAGCAGACAAAATGATGGACAAAAAGACAGCAAACATACCGTTTTGCATACCAATGATGTTAGAGTCCAAATTCCAGAAGGTGAAACCAATAAACAAACCACCCACCAAGTATAGCATAAATTTACCCATAATGTAATCAGGGCTTCTAAAAAACTGGACAAACGTTCTTAAAGTTACATACTTCAATTGAAGCAAGTAAGGCATGGCGTAGGTCGTGCTCATCTCAGCTCTCTCAGCATCAGTTAATTCATCACTATCATCAACGGTAATGTGCTTGATCTTCTCAATGTGAGCAGTGGTCTGTTGGTACTCATCGGAAGCCTTCCAGATTTCAAACCAGTCCTCCTTCACGGAAGCAGTGGCACCAGCTCCAATAGACTCCAAAATATACTCAGCAGGGTTCTCCTTTGGTGTACATGGTCTAGCACCATTTCTTTCAAAGTAGTCCAAAATGATCTGGGAGTTCTCACCAATGTCACCAAAGTAGACAGTCTGACCACCTTTCTTCAACAGCAATAGTCTGTCAAAGGCCTCAAACAAAGTAGCAGAAGGTTGATGAATAGTACACAAAATCGACTGACCAGCAGCGGCCAGTCTTTGCAAAAGGTTCACAATAGCCCAAGCAGATTGGGAGTCTAGACCTGAGGTTGGCTCATCCAAAAACAGCAGAAGCGATGGCTTAGCAACCAACTCAACACCAATGGACAATTTCTTACGTTGCTCAACATTCAAACCAGCACCTAAGCCACCGACAATAGCATCAGAGTAGTCATCCATGCCCAAGATAGAGATGATGGTCTCAACATACTCCAACTTCTCAGCATCAGGAACACTGTTAGGTCTTCTCAACCTAGCAGCAAACTGCAAAGATTCTCTTACAGTCAGCTCAGCAACATGTAGATCCTGCTGTTGGACATAACCCGTAGATCTCTGGAAGGAACTGTCCAATGGAGCACCATTGACCAAAAAGTCACCGGTGATGGTACCCATGTCAATTCTCTGGGCCAAAACGTTCAACAATGTGGTCTTACCAGCACCAGATTCACCCATTAGCGCAGTCAAAGTACCTGGTTTGACATACCCTTGGACATTATCAAGCAGTTTTCTTTGGCCACCTTGGTATGGAATGATATAGTCAACGTTTTGCCAGGCAAACACTTTCTTGGAGCCCAATCCTTTAAAGATGTCATCAGTCTGTTCAGTGGAGGAAGGGTAATCTTGGAGCTTTGTGTCATGGACACTCTGCTCACCAGATTCAATGTCAGAGTCCTTGGAGTGGTGGTGGGTATTGTTCACTTTATCTAGGGTATTCTTTGTCTTCTTGAAGATTAAATGGTCACCACCTCCTTTCACAGGTCTCTTGTACTCAGTAGCGACAGCGTTGACAGAAATGAAGAAAACAATAAAAGCTATCATGATACCAAAGTTTCTCCAATTGTTTTTGAAGTAGTATTCAAAGGCAACCTTCAAGTAGGCATCACCGTTAACGAAAGCTTGACCTGGTTCAGAACCGGCAAAGGCACAGACTTGTTCACCAGGGCTGAGATCGGTGAAGCCTGGACCTGATGGGATCAAAGTACCACCACAGTTCATCTCTCTGCCATGGAACTCGTTCGTCATCATGTTTTCAAACCCATAACTGATCGGGTTAATGTAGATCAACCACTTGAACCAAGGGTGCATGGACTTCTTTTGAATCATGAAACCAGAATACGTAGACAAGATCAACATAAACACACCAGCAATGGCATTGGCACCGGCAACATCATTGCACAAGGCAGCAACCATTTGGAAAAGAGCAAAGATTGACTCAGAAACAGTAACAAGGAAGATTAGAGAGAGGAAGAATCTCCAGGCATCTCTGGCAAGGTTGGACAAAAAGTATGAAATGATGTAAAACACAATAATAGCAATTAACTTGAATGGGAACTTGAAGATCACAGACGCCAAAACCTCGGCAGATGGATGGAAAAGGGAGTATGATTTCTGTTTCATCAGAATTGGACGTTCCAAAAACTGTCCAGCAACTTCAGCCAACCCCATCAAGGAGAAGTATAGCACGAAGAAGTAAATCATACCACCTCTTGAGAATGCACCACTTGTGTCTAATGGAGTAGCCCAATACAAAGAACCTGCGATTAAAGACTGCACCATAGCAGCAATAACGTTGGTGATCGTGAAGGCCATATCACCAAAAATCCTCTGGAAACCTCTTCTAACTAGAAGTTTCATTTGCGTAGGGTAACTGACTGTGTAATGGTAGTGGACTCTCTTCTTTTCCTGACCTAATGACAAGTCATATCTCTCTCTGGTTTGGTCAGCATTAGCAGATGACTTGTACGATGCCATTTCCTGCTGAATCTTCTTGTAGTCATCAGACTGCAACCATCTTTGCTCAAACTCATCTGCAGTTCTTGGAACGGACTTCTCAAACCCTGGTTTGGCACTTCTCCCAATAGGGTCAGTAATGGCGGTCAAAAACTCAGCAGTGGATTGTCTCTCAGGGCACTCAAACCCCATGTCGAGAAAGAACTGTTTGGCATCTTCAGATTTACCAAAGTAGATCTGACGACCTTCGTAAAGAATAAGAACCTTGTCAAAAGTTTCGTAAATGTTTTCACCAGCTTGGTAAATGGTGATAAATGCAACTGATTTGGTTAGAGAGGTCTGGACCCTAATAGCCTGGGCATATTCCAGCGCTGTGGAGGCATCAAGACCTCTGGTGGCATTATCCCA
Organism: Barnettozyma hawaiiensis; assembly: GCA_003706665.2. Classification (NCBI taxonomy): domain Eukaryota; kingdom Fungi; phylum Ascomycota; class Saccharomycetes; order Phaffomycetales; family Phaffomycetaceae; genus Barnettozyma; species Barnettozyma hawaiiensis. The sequence continues at coordinate 57,694 of PPLY02000009.1, read as the reverse complement.
GCAGTAAACAGAGGCTTTACAACTCATAGCCTCAGCTATAGAGACTCTCTTTCTCTCACCACCTGAAACACCTCTGACGAAATCGTTACCAACCTTGGTGTTGTATGTGTGTCTAAGGCCAAAGATGGTAGCCAACAGATCTCTGTTCGCTAGGATGTACTGCTCTCTGGTGGAGTTGTTGACTCTAGTATTTGGGGTCTTACAACCGATACTGAATCTCAATGTCTGGTCGACAGTCAAGTGAGGATAGTGAACATCCAATTCACCATTGTAGATCAAATCAGGCTTGTACTTCTGAACCATTTCACTTTGGGAAATGTTGTCGTAGGAAATGTCACCTCCAATGCTGGTAAACTGATCCGTTTGACCAGCTAGGGTCTTTAGGAGAGTGGAACAACCAGCACCAGGTCTACCAAGCACAAGACACATCTCACCGGGTTTGACAAACCCATTGACATTACGCAGGATATCCTTCGTACCTGTCTTGTTCTTGCCCTTCATGGCTTTGGAAATATCGCTTGGGATGTCCAAGAAACCAAGCACATTAGGTACGAAGGATGAAGACGCATCGATACCAGAAACCTTTAGATCGGTGAACGAGACACCAGTTGAACGAAGATGGATTCCTTGTTGGTCTGCAGACTTGACAAAAGTCTGCAGAATACGTCTAAAGTCAAAGTCCTCCTCAGACTCAAGATCATATGGCGACTTTGGAGTTTTGCTTCTACTGGAGAGTTGTTGCGAAAGAGTGGACAACTTTGTTAAAACACCGCCATCTGGCTGGTGGGAAGCATTGGTGACGATTCTGATGATATCATCCATCTCATGTTCAACAGCATGAGAGCCATCGCTGATATCACCCCTGTAATCTTCAATAGATTCGGCACTCATCCCTTCAAAGCCCTCTGTGTGTATTTGATTTAGATTGACTGATTGCTAGCAAAAACTGACCTAATTTAAAAGGAAAAAAGCGATGACTTAAGTAGGAATTTTTTTTTTATATTTTTTTTTTTTTTTTTATTCTCCCGGTCTGTCATCTTCTTTCTTTTTTTTGTTGTACACAAAACCAAAAAAACCAAAACAACGAACAAAGAACGAAACAAAGAGCGAAACAAAGAGCGAAAATGGGAAATTCAGTCAGACAAAACACGATGAATGATTTTTGATTTGATTTCTATTCAGCACTGAGTTGATGATGTGGAGCGGATGTCCAGTCTGTTTTTGCCCTGATAGGCAGCATTTTCCCAAAAGGGAATACCGCCGTTGCTATCGGCCGGGCGCATTACTCAGCAACGTTGGAATCGCTTTTGTGTTTTTTTGACATATTTCTTAAATCCGTCCGGGCCGGGTCCGGGACGGACGAAAGAAAAGAAAAGGCTCTTTGTAGTGGTGTGCTACTAAATGATATCTTGACATACACAAGGCTGGGTTGGGTTGGAGGGACAACGGCCGGCCCGGAGGTGAGAAGGGCAGTTGGAATGGAATATCAAACATTTGATGTTTGACCCGCCTGAATCGAGATACAAATCACGGAGTTTAGTATGAGTTTTTTGGTTGGGATACGGCCGAGTGTTTTATCATTAACTCCGTACCTGTGTCTAATATCCCTTTACTCCGCCAGTGCATCGAGTTTGCTGTGCTACACGACTACAAACAACACTTATTGCTATAAGGAGAAGGGGCTTGCGGTCGTTGTTTTTGCTTTCTATTATGAAAAGTATTTGTAAGCACAGTAAATGATACCTAGGAACGTGGTCAAGGTGGCACGAATGATAGCGTTCACGTTAGCCTCTTCACGCTTTGCAATGACATGCATCTTTTTGTCAAGTTCAGTTCTGTGTGCAACTTGTTTTGAGATCTGAGTCTCCATTGCAGCACCAGCTGCAGCAGGTAAATGTTTGTTTGGATACATACTCTCAATGAACTGCTCAATCTTCCCACAAATCATACCAATTTTCAAGTAATTCGGGTCATTTGGGTCAGACTTGTGGTGGATCTTTCTAACATAGTCTTGGAATATTCTAATGCATCCTTCATATGTTCTTGACTCTAGAATCAACACGCATGTGGTGCCCTTTCTGATCTTGATATTCTTCTCAAACACTTCACCATTCTGGTACACCAGTTCCAAAGTAGCAATGGCCATGACTTGAGGAATAGCACAAAAGTTGAAACTGGACTGGTCCTCAATCAAACTCAAGTAGGACAACACATCCTCAACGTGAGTCAGCGCATTATACACAAGCTCACTGATACAGTAGATTCCCTGTTGTCTGTTCTCTGGCTCTTTAAAGTCCTTAAGATCCTTGGCATAATTACCCCAGATCTCCCTTGGCCAGAACGCTCTGCCATCTGCCATATCTTCCTCATAGTCTCTGGTGATATTGGTCTTCTGTAAGAATAAACCCATACCTTCCAACAGCCTTGTTTCTTGGTACAACTTGGCATCACCGAATCTGGCCAAGACAATCAATCTCGTCAAGCCATCGCCAACCAGGCCAGCAACATAATAGCAATATAGATCATAATCTTTGATGGTCTGAAGGCCATTCAAGTTAAAATCAGCATTCCCAATGTAATCAGCCATACCGTTACCCATCTTCTTAGTGACATCCTTGATCACATCTTGGTATTCCGACTTCAAGTTGTGGAATTCCCTCAAGATAGTGTCAAACTCAACAAGAACAATACGATCCTTTTCATTTGGGCCGTTCCCGTTAAAGTTCCAATCTTTGGTCAATAGCTTGGTATCAAACTCTCTTAGAATAGGAACCTTAGTGTCCTTGTCAATAGTCATGTCATCCTCTACAGTGTCCAGAGCTCTCAAAACCAGGTAGAAAATCATCACTGCATCTCTTAGCTCCGGGTGCAACTCCTCAATGACAGCAGCAAACGACCGGGACGTTTTCTTCAAAAGATAGTAACATCTCGACAGGTCTGGTGACTCTGACTTTGGATCTCTTGGATGGAGGGACTCCCTGAAAAACGCCAAGTGAATGGCAGCCTTGAGCTCAAGTGGATGAAGTGCGAATTGCAAGAGCTTACCCATGATGGCTTCCGCAGTTGTTTTCTGGCTGCTACTTGCAATTAAAAAAACGCGTGAGAATACTTTGTTTTTGGTGTTGATTGGTGTTGGTTGGTTTTTTTTTTCCCTCCCCTCCTCTTTCTCGTTTAAGGCATTTTCGCGATCTTCTCTTTCTGTCCTTACGTAAGTCACAACACAAGCGCGAGATGAGCATCCAATATGAGTTATGGTTTTATATTTCTTTTCGATTGGGTTCAATATTGAGGTTAATACTGAGGTTTTAAATAGTAGTTTTCAAATAGCAGTGTGGTGCTTTTTTCTTATTAACAACTGATATATATACGGCTATACGGCTTAGTACAGATACAATATATATATCTATATAGATATATACTGAAATTTTGAAATAAATCACAAGATATCAATGACCAATCACAGTGTCGACAAGCACATATGTCGCTATACACCTATACAAGGTTCACTGATTACTGTGCTGTTGTTATCAGATAAATACCCTCCCACGTCAAGTATATATATATTATATAATCACTGACTAATTAGAAGAACTATACAACAAATTTTTCTCACATTCAATTCATTGCTTTTTCTTTCTCCGATACTGAGTGCAGTCTTCTATTCCTTGAATAAAATGAATGCTTTGAGCAGATTTTCTAGAAAAAACAACACCAAGAAGTTTTCCAGAAACTGGCTCAACAACACTTTTTTTTTTGGGGGGTTGTAGTTTTTTTTTTAATCATATTTTTTCCAAACCCAAATGGAAAATTCTAGAGCTTTTCACAAAACCGTCGAAAAAAAAATATATAAAAAAGAAAGAAGGGCGTGGATGGCGAAATCTTTTCTCCCTTCGAATTCCCATTTAAAGTAAATATACCAGTTAAAAGTCAATCAATTCACGATGTCCAAAGCTGAGTCCTATGAATTTCAAGCTGAGATCACTCAGTTGATGAGTTTGATCATCAACACCGTCTACTCCAACAAGGAAATCTTCCTTAGAGAGTTGGTTTCCAACGCCTCCGACGCGTTGGATAAGATTAGATACCAGGCATTGAGCGACAAGTCCCAGCTAGAGACTGAGCCAGAGTTGTTTATCAGAATCACCCCAAAGCCAGAGGAGAAAGTTTTGGAGATCAGAGATTCTGGTATTGGTATGACTAAGGCTGATTTGGTTAACAACTTGGGTACCATTGCAAAGTCTGGAACCAAGCAGTTCATGGAGGCGCTAAGCGCCGGTGCCGATGTTTCCATGATTGGTCAATTCGGTGTTGGTTTCTACTCCCTTTTCTTGGTTGCCGACAAGGTTGAGGTTATTTCCAAGAACAATGACGACGAGCAATACATTTGGGAGTCCAACGCTGGTGGTAAGTTTACTGTCACCTTGGACGAGACCAATGAGAGAATCAACAGAGGTTCCATCATGAGATTGTTCTTGAAGGAGGACCAATTGGAGTACTTGGAAGAGAAGAGAATCAAGGAGGTTATCAAGCGTCACTCTGAGTTTGTCTCCTACCCAATCCAATTGTTGGTCAAGAAGGAGGTTGAGAGAGAAGTCCCACAGGAGGACGAAGAAGGTGAGGAGAAGAAGGATGATGATGAGGAGAAGAAAGACAAGGAGCCAGAAAAGATCAAGGAGATTGTCGAGGAGTTGGAAGAGTTGAACAAGACCAAGCCATTGTGGACCAGAAACCCATCTGAGGTTACTCAAGACGAGTACAATGCATTCTACAAGTCTATTTCTAACGACTGGGAAGATCCATTGGCAGTCAAGCACTTTTCTGTTGAGGGTCAATTAGAGTTCAAGGCCATCTTGTTCATCCCAAAGAGAGCTCCATTCGACTTGTTCGAGTCTAAGAAGAAGAAGAACAACATCAAGTTGTACGTTAGAAGAGTTTTTATCACTGATGAGGCTGAAGAGTTGATTCCAGAATGGTTGTCTTTCGTCAAGGGTGTTGTGGACTCTGAGGACTTGCCATTGAACTTGTCCAGAGAGACATTGCAACAGAACAAGATTTTGAAGGTTATCAGAAAGAACATTGTCAAGAAGTTGATTGAGACTTTCAACGAGATCGCCGAGGACTCTGAACAGTTTGAGACGTTCTACTCTGCCTTTGGTAAGAACATCAAGTTGGGTGTCCACGAGGACTCTCAAAACAGAAATGCCTTGGCCAAGTTGTTGAGATACAACTCCACCAAGTCTGGTGAGGAGAAGACCTCTTTGGCTGACTACGTTACCAGAATGAAGGAGCACCAAAAGAACATTTACTACATCACTGGTGAGTCTATCAAGGCTGTTGAGAAGTCCCCATTCCTAGACATCTTGAAGGCTAAAGACTTTGAGGTTTTATTCTTGGTTGACCCAATTGATGAATATGCCTTCACCCAATTGAAGGAGTTTGAGGATAAGAAGTTGGTTGATATCACCAAGGACTTTGAGTTGGAAGAGACCGAGGAGGAGAAGGCTGCCAGAGAGCAAGAGGAGAAGGAGTTTGAGAACTTGGCCAAGGCTGTCAAGGAAATCCTTGGTGAACAAGTTGAGAAGGTTGTTATTTCTCACAAGTTGGTTGATGCTCCAGCTGCTATCAGAACCGCTCAATTCGGTTGGTCCGCTAACATGGAGAGAATCATGAAGGCTCAAGCACTAAGAGACACTTCCATGTCCTCCTACATGGCCTCCAAGAAGATTTTTGAGTTGTCTCCAAAATCATCTATTATCAAGGAGTTGAAGAACAAGGTTGAAGCAGATGGTGCTCAAGACAGAACTGTCAAGGACTTGACCTCCTTGCTATATGAGACCGCTTTGTTGACTTCTGGTTTCACCCTAGATGAACCAAACTCATTTGCTGGCAGAATCAACAGATTGATTTCCCTAGGTTTGAACATTGACGAAGAGGAGGAGAAGGCTGAGGAAGCAAAGGTTGAGGAAGTTGCTGACGAGGAGCCAGCTGAGACTGAGATGGAAGAGGTTGATTAGAGAGTGTGTGTTTTGTTTTGTTCTTATAAATAGCTATAGCTATCTTAGCTACCGTTAATATCGATGATGAAAGATTTTTTTTAATAATATCCATACCGACCCGACCGACCAACAGTTTTTCTTCCATACTTTTATTTGTTAATGCTGACAACCTTGTTTTCCTCAATCGTGGCAATATCTTCGTGGTTCTTTAAAGATTTGGCATGGAATGGTGGCAGATTGACCTCGAAGCCCTTGATAAGGTTGTACTCATGACTAACGTTGCCACCCAAGTCCTCGATCGTCTTCTTGACAGCAGCTGAGGAGGCACTTTCCTTGAGAGTGATCTTAAAAGATAAGGGAGAGAGGTTAGTAACCAGTCAGAGATAAATAGATGAATTGAGAAACTATACTCACTATGTATGACTTGTGTTCTTCAGACATTAAAGGGTTTCTTTGTTGATTATGTGGCGATAAGAAAAGTTGCTTGCTTCTAATGCTTTTTTTTTTGTATTTTTATCTTTCTATGTGCCACAATAATCTGGAGGCAAAACAGGGTAACACGATCTGGCGTGGCGCAGCTCGCTCGCGTTGCTGATGTGTGGCGCATTATTGTTTATTTATGGAAATGCGAAAAAAAAAAGCTCTCACCAACACCAACACGAACACGAACACCACCAACACCAACACGAACAAACAAACAACATGAAGTTCTCCTTGCTCGCGTTGGCATCCACCATCCTGGCTGTTGTCCAGGCAAAGAACCTTGATACTATTCCAGGAACCCATTCTCTGCAATTCCGTGTCACGCGCGGTAATAGCTTTGAGGACTCGAGTGAGAAGAAGCGTCTGCAGTTTGTGAAGAGAGAGACACCTGACGGCACTGTGCTGATGGTTCTGGACAATGAACAGAATTTCTACTCGGTACCGCTGCTGATTGGCTCCAACAAGCAGCGAGTTACTGTGCTTGTTGACACTGGGTCCTCTGACCTCTGGGTTCCAAGCTCAACCAATCCATACTGCAGGTCTAATAGACGCGGTGGAAGCGGCAACAACCGAAGCAACGAGAAGAAGAACCGTGTCATTGATGATAATGACTTTTTGGAAGCGTTGGTTGGCCACCCACTGGAGAAGAGAGACGCCTTCCGCGTGATTGATGACGCTGATGTACTATCCGTAATCAGCAATGACCACGATGACGACGACGACGACCTTGTCCCATCTGGGACAGTTAACAAAGCTGTCAATGTTCAGTCTGTCTCGTCTTCCCAGGCCACGATGGACTGTTCTGAGTTTGGTACCTTTAACGTTGCGCAATCGTCTTCATTCTCCAACAACAACACTGATTTCTTCATTCTCTACGGTGACCGCACCTATGCGCTAGGGTCGTGGGGTGTTGACACTTTGGACATTGGAGGAATAGATGTTGAGAATCTCTCCTTTGCTGTGGCTAACCAGTCCAATTCCTCTATGGGTGTTTTGGGTATTGGTCTGACTGGGTTGGAAACCACTAACACCGGTGCGCTTGTTAGTAACAGCAACAAGCCGTACACTTACTCCAACTTACCAGTCAAGATGGTTGAAGATGGACTCATTAACACCCCAGCCTATTCTTTGTACCTGAACCAGATGAACCAAGCCACTGGTAATGTCCTCTTTGGCGGTGTCGACCATGCCAAGTACCAAGGCCAATTGCAAGTTGTGCCAATCCTCAACACTCTCGCCGGCAGGGGTTACAGTTCTCCAATCAAGCTACAGATTTCCCTAGACACCATTACCATCAACTCTGCCTCAAACAGTGTCAATGTATCCACAACCCCTATGCCTGTACTGTTGGACTCTGGGACCACTTTGACGTATCTCCCAGCGGACATTATTGCCACCATTGCCTCCAGTCTAGGTGCCCAATACAGCGAGCGATACGGCTTCTACATTCTCGGTTGCCCGTCCTCATCATCGACCATTGAAATCACTTACATGTTCCAAGGGATCCAGATCAATGTTCCTCTATCCGAGGTTGTACTCGCCATTGATACATCTAATTCTGTGTGTGCGTTGGTCATGATGCCTTCGTCTGAAGTGATCCTTGGTGACTCATTCCTAAGATCAGCATATGTCGTTTATGATCTCAAGAACTTGGAGATTGGCCTCGCGCAGGCTGAGTACACCGACGACGAGGATATTGAGGTTATTACTGACAGAATCCCAAACGGTATCCGCGTTGCTGATTATTCTGCCACTGCTACCGGCACTGATGGCAGTGGCGCTGTGGGCGGCGCAATGCAGACTGGTGGCGCAGGAAGTTTGGGCGGCAGTGGCGGCAGTGGCGGCAGCGCCGCCACCACCGCGACAACGAGAACAAGAACGAGAACAAGCAGTGTGACCAACACTAGAGCCACTGCCTCGGGTCAACGTTCTGGTAACGATGTTGCGGGTGCTGCTGCTGCAAACGCTGCTGTCATTCCTGGCTGCTTTGGTGCCTTGGCCCTCGTTTGGAGCGTCTTGTTCTAATCGGTGCGTACCACCTTCTTTGTTCAAATATATCACACCACACCAAAAATTCTCTCATTTCCACTGCACTGATTATGATGGTGATGATGCAGCCACACACGGACCCACACAACCAGATATGATATTGATATGTGAGTACTTAGTATTTTAATCGATGACGTCATCTTTTGTTTTAAGGTTTAGTTTCCCACTATCTCCGCCGCCGCATCGCCGCCGCATTTACGCTCTTGTGCTTTTGTCTTTTGTCTTTTAGTTTTTGGCTTTTGGCTTTTGGCTTTCCTTCCCTGCAGATCTTTGCCGCTGCCCCCTGCACAGACCTGCGCCACTTTAGCACAACCACAGCCACACTCACAGTCGATAGATATGACCAGTACGATCTACACCGAGGAGGTGTAGATCTTTTCCCACGTTTTTGATATGTAGAAAAGGGAAGGTGAAGGAGAAAAAAAAATATGCTTGGGGCATTTGTTTCCCAGTACAAATAGTGCCCGATCCCCACCTCCTCCTCCACGCACTGGACCTCAGATTTTCATTTTTCACCAGCAAACTCGTAATGCTTCTATTGCCACTGTTCACTGCTCTCGTTGCAGCAAAGAACCTCGGTGTTGTTAACCTCAAGTTCGAAACTCCATCGGAACACGCCCGTCTCGACAAGCGTGATGAGAATACTGGTATTCATGCAAGAGCTCTAAACTTTGAGAAAAGAGATGATCAAGCCGGAACGTTGCTCGCCGAATTAAAGAACGAGGAGCAATGGTACTCTGTGCCAATGAAGTTTGGTTCTAATGAGGATGAAGTCCTGGTATTGGTTGACACAGGGTCCTCAGATCTGTGGATCTCAGGGTCCAACAATGCTTACTGTCGAGAAAACAGGGGATCCTCATCATCCTCTTCTTCTTCTTCTTCTTCTTCTTCCTCCTCGTCTTCCTCCTCACGTCAAGCCAAAAGGCTACTCCCAAGAAAGAACCTTGCTCAGCTTTCTGGACTGGGAAAGTACCGTGTCATTGATGACAAGGAGGTTTTCCACCTCATCCAGAACGACGGTGGGATTGTTTCGACTCCTTCCTCCGATTTAGTCCAGGAGAAGGCTATTGTTCCATCAGTCCCTTATTCTTCAGCCACACTCGATTGCTCCATGTATGGTACTTTTAACAGCGCAGCCTCCGAGTCCTTCCGTTCAAACTCCACTCCATTCTTTATCCTGTATGCCGACGAGACTTATGCCCTCGGTACGTGGGGTCAAGACAATGCCTTCATGCACGACCTCGAGATCAAGGACTTGAACTTCGCCGTTGCGAACCAGAGTGACTCTATCATGGGTGTCCTTGGTATTGGGCTGGAGGGTTTGGAGTCAACTAATGTCGGTGCACTTACCGACGATTACCATGAGCCGTACACATACGCCAACTTCCCTACTAAGCTTGTTGAGGATGGGTTGATCCACAGAAGAGCGTACTCTCTATACCTCGACACTGAGGATGCCCAATCGGGATCTATCCTCTTTGGTGGTATCGACCATGCCAAGTACGAGGGACCACTGCAATTGGTTCCGCTGATTAATACCTACTACGGTATCTTGCCAGCTCCTATCAGATTCGAAATCACTGTCACAAACGTGACTGTCTCTTCTGCCGAGGAATCGATTGATCTTTTGACCTCGAATTTCTTCGCTAACTTGGACTCTGGAACAACATTCAGTTACGTCCCGTACCGTCTTCTTTCTGCCATTGGCCGTTCTTTTGGCATGACCTACTCATACTCCCAAGCTGTTTACTACAGAACATGTCCTTCTGACTCCTTGCTCAAGACCCTCCACATTACTTTTGACTTCCAGGGTGCCTTGATCAAGGTTCCCTTGGCTGACTTCCTCCTACGTGACACCACCTCTGACAACTGTATTCTGACAATCTTGGAAGGTGAAGACGGAATCGTCTTGGGAGGTAACTTTTTGAGAGCTGCTTATGTTGTTTACGACTTGGACAACTTGCAACTAGGCCTTGCTCAGGCCAAATACACCACTGACGAGGACGTTGAGGTTATTCAGAGTGATATTCCAAGTGCCGTCAGAGTAGAGAATTGGGAGAAGACACTGGACGTGGAGGGTATCCTGTCCTCAGCTTCTGCTTACAACGCTACTGCAACTGGCACTGGTGGTTATTATGACTCTAGCACCAGAACGTCATATGGTTCAGCTTCTTCTACCTCACGCACAAGAAGCAGTACCACCACCTCTAGAGGTGATGCTTCTAATGTGCAAACTGCCGGGTTTGTTGGACTTTTGTTTGCATTGGTTACAATGATGATTTGAAAGCTTGGCTGGCTTCTCAGGTATGATAGCTATGAAGTTATGATCTAATTTTGTTTTTTTTTATTATTTTTATTTTTATTTATCTAAGTATATCATCAATCTCTAAAACAACTTTGTAAGTAGGTATGTTTAACTTGCTGGTTTTTTGTTTTTTTTTGGCAATGTCCTCTCCATGTTGATCACCGCGTAGTAGTCGTAGTGGTTTCGAAATGGAATGTTGGCAAAAGATTTCATGTTGGTTCCGTCCACGTGATTGGATGGGTGGTTCAAGCCACATCCATATTACACTGGGCTTATAACACACTGGGTGTATAACATATTTGTTACCTCTATCCCACCAACCACAGTGCCCCCCCTTATCAGTTTTGCAGGGTTGTTGCCAGCAGCATATGACGTCATTAGACTCCGTTTTCGGACAAATTAAACTTCAAGAAAAAACGATGACAGGTAAAAAAGTCAAAAAAAAAATCGACCGAGACCTGGGCTGGCTGCTTTTATCCTCCACCACCACTCCCCACCGCATTGAAAAAGTGTGTTCAATGTACTTACTTCCCTTCCTGTTGACAATAGCAACTGCTGAGATCACTGGAATACTCACTCTTCCATTCTCCACTGCGCCCAATTCCCCTCCACCTGTCTTCGACAACTATGGTCCTTTACAACTAGACAAGAGATCAGAGGATGACGTTCATGGTACATTGCTGACAGAGCTCAAGAAGGAGGGAACATGGTATTCTGTTCCACTCATGATTGGATCCCAAGGGGACAGAGTGACTGTTTTGCTAGACACAGGATCGTCAGATCTCTGGGTCTCAGGCTCATCAAACACATACTGCGAGCCAAGCACTGGTGCTGCTGCATCTCCACATCACAACAAGTACAGAGTAATTGAAGATACTGAAGGCTTCAACTCTGTCATGAATCCTAGAACGAGTGTACCGCAAAGTTTCCATAACAAGGCCCCGGAAAATATGATTGACTGCTCTGAATTTGGCACATTCGACCCAGGCAGTTCTAGAACATTCCATTCGAACTCCACTCCTTTTTATATTCAGTACGCTGATAAGACATTCGCACTAGGCGAATGGGGTACTGACACCATTATAATGCATGGATTAGAGATCATGGACATGAGTCTCGCTGTTGCCAATGAAAGCGATTCAGAGATGGGTGTCTTGGGGATCGGTCTGGAGGGTCTGCAATCGACCATGGTTGGAGCTCTCACGGGACAATACTTCACTCCATATACTTATTCCAACCTCCCTACCAAACTAGTAGAGGATGGTGTGATTAACAGAAGAGTGTACTCTTTGTTTCTGGACACAAAGGATTCCAAAACTGGATCAGTCCTCTTTGGTGGTGTGGATCATGGGAAGTATACAGGCAGTTTGCAAGTGCTCCCGCTAGTCAATTCCAATAGTGATCGCTTTGACAAGCCTATCAGATTTGAAGTATCTGTTCAGGAAATCACCATCAACAACGAGGGATTCAGCACCAGCTTCCTTTCCGGTGGTGGTGGTGGTGGTAGTGGTGGTTACTACGCCAATTTGGACTCAGGTACTACTTATTCTTATTTTCCTAAGGAACTTCTTGATCGGATTGGGAAATCATTCTCGATGTCATACTCTTCCTATCAAGGCCTGTACTACATGGAGTGCTCTTCAGATAAAAAGTTTGCAGAGATCTCAATGACATTCAGCTTTCAAGGAAAAGACATTGAGACTCCATTCACTGATTTCATCAAACATGATAAAGATACCGGGTTCTGCATCTTGACTATTTTAGACTCAGGTAAGGATCGCAAACTGGTTCTCGGTGACAATTTTTTGAGAAGTGTTTATGTCGTTTATGACCTGGACAGATATGAGGTGGTCATAGCCACTGCTACATACGAGGGAGAAGGAGAGGTTGAAGTTGTTATTGATGATATTCCAGGAGCCGTGAACGAGGATGGTTCCACGGGAAGGTCTCAAAGTTCCAGTTCGAGTTCCAGCCAAAGTACTAGCTCTAGTTCCACACAGAGGCGTTCCAGTTCCAGTTCCAGTTCCACGAAGAATAGTATCGCCTCGACCAGCTCATCTTCATCGACTTCTCAGTCCAGTTCAAGTTCAAGTTCAAGTTCAATAACTTCTTCCTACCTTACTCAACCACCAAGCACATCTGACAAAGTGTCAAGTAGATCATCATCAACAATAGCAACATCAAATTCAAGCTCAAACTCTATTTCATTGGAACAAACGACCACTTTGTTCAGCGCATCAGACTCACAGACAACACAGATGATAACAGAGGAAGAGGAGACAGCTACTGCACCAGCATCAAGTACGAGTGCTAATACAGCAGCATCTCTAGCCATCCTATCATCGTTACTGGGAATAATAGCCTTTTGTGTTTGATTGGTGCGATACACATTTATGCATAGATCTATTATCACGTACAAACAAAGTTTAGAAAGCTCCGTAGGTCAACACTCGCCGGAAAGCTGCTGCTTATACATATAGACAACTTCACTATCTCAGAATATAATCCAGATTAGTCAGGCTTGTCCTATTTTATCATACATACATAGAGACAAACTTAGTCAATTTGGATTAGAAGCTTGTATTATGGTGGTGGTGGATGGATTATTGTTACATTTGAGGACTTCGATCACTCGACTACAAGAGCGTAAATATATTTCATGTACTCGGCTTTGGGTTGGGTATCATATTATTCACTAAACTCATACACGACGGATTAAATAAGCTGTTGTTGTTGTTGTTGTTGTTGTTGTTGTTGATGCTGGTGCTGATGATGAAATGTGAGGTCTCCATACTGTTTCAAAGGTAGAACTCTTTGGTAAGTAAACGCTGCCACGTTGCCCTCAGTTTCCTCGCCGTTGAGGGTTGATCCACTGTCTCTTCTGTCTTTCGAATGGTAGACGCTAGAGGACAAGTCAATGAGAGTGTTCAAACTGTTGTCACTCCAGTTATTCATGTTGGTTATAGACTTCTGCTTGCGGTGGTGATGAGGAATTCCTCTTGGCAAGTGGGCAACCAATGTAGAAGTTGGGGAAACTGGTGATGATCCACCAGCAGAATCAAAGCAGTCCACCTGTTCTCCTTCACTGTCAGATTCAACGGCCCACTCTTCTTGTCTATTCAGGGTAGGCACGGGCAGTTCCTTCAGTAATTCATCCATAATCAAGGCAGAGGTACCTTCCTCCACCTTGAAGGAATCAACACCTCTCTTTCCATGGACACCAAGGAATGAAGATCCATCAATGGAGAGGATCATGTCACTGGTGCTCGTTAATTCAACTATCGAGTCGTTGGATGCTGGTATCAGAGTACCGCACTGTCTCTTGTGAACCATGTTGTAAACATCACACTCTTCGCTCAGGAATCTCTGTTTGTGGTAAGCCACAGAGTCCAGTCCACCATTCAAACAACAATCAGACAAATCCTCACCCAAGTTCAAATCCCAGTGGATAATGTTACCATCCTTGGAACCGGTATATAAGTCAGATGAGGACTCTTCTGACCACTCCAAAGATGTGATGAGGTCGCTGTGTCCAGAGAGTTTACCAAAGTAGCTTTGAGCCCTGATATCCCACAATCTGACTGTTCCGTCTAGATGTGAGGCAGCAATGACGTTGGAGTCGTATGGAGTCCACTTAACGTTGTTGGCACAGAGTTCGAGTCCTCCTCCATTAGCTGGTCGGAATATGGAAGCGTTCGTATTGCTGACCCTCAAGTCGTTCAGTGCGATGCCAAAATCACCGGCAAGAGCCAAGATTCCGTGTTGATAAGACGCATCAAAGTTCAAAATACCCAGGTTCTGGTTCTTCAAGATTGGCACATCAGACCTATTCTGAAGATCCCAAAGGAAGATATTCTCATTGCACAATGTAAGGATGTTGGAGCTGCTACTTGTGGTCCACATAGAACTGTTGATCTGTTTGATGGAGAGGTTTCTGATCTTGTTGAAGTGTTTCTTGTGGTTGAATCTCTTGAGAATCTTTGCATTTTCGCCTTCGCCTTCGGCATCAACGTTTGGGATGGACACCAAATGGACAGATCCATTTTTGTGTCCTGTCAAGAGAGTACTCTCTTCAGTGTCATAGGTGCACCATTTCAATTTCTCAATGAACGGAAGACTGATTGTTTGCTGATGGGTCAACACCATGTCATCGTAGTTCATGTTGTAGACAAACAGGTTCTCCTCTCTCATGCCAGAGCTTATTGCCAGCTGATCTTGGTTCCCCTTGTTGATAGCCACTGCAGTCAGGTACAGCTCCTCATCTGGAATCTTCCAATAGTTGGATGCGATCTTCATCTTGCTGGTGTTGGTTGTCTTCCTGATTATCTGGCTGGTACTGTTCTCATAGTCGTAGAGCCAGGACCCTCTCTGTGTGTGTTGTTGTTCAGCAGTTGCAGTTCTGTACGAAAGCTCGGGGTCTGAGACGGCTCGTTTGACTGCATTCTGGCGAAACAGGGCCGGTGGTCTGTAGTAGCAAGAGCACATTTGGATGTACAGTGCTTGTGAAAAGGAGTGACAAATAGTTAGGTGGCGCTGAGCTTGCTGGGTTCATTTGGAAGAAGACAGACAGACGAGGGTAGTTCAGAAGAGTTAAATACCCCAGCATGCACCAGCCATCTCTGGAGGGGAAGGTGATGGGCATCGCTGCAGCAACACCCAAAACGGCAACTTTCTCTCAGCACTTGCAGACAGATTTTTGCTGGTTTGTTTTTGTTGTTTTTGTTTTTGTTTTGTTTTCATGTTCTTTTTTTTTTTGTTTTTGTTACTGGGCTGGCACTTTCCCAAAAGGGAAATATAAAAAAAAAGAGCCAGTGATCACCCCCCGGCTCAACCGCCAAACCTCGAAAGCTCCCTCTACAGTCCATTGCTGACTAAAACTGATTCAGTAAGTCGGAAAACTGTCTCATATCAACTTCTGCATTCCCACTTTTCTTTTAACACGTCAGATTTGACACATTTGGTGGTATTTGGCTCTTGTGGCTCTCAGGCAATACATAAACAATGTGTGTGTTGTGTCCAATTGATAATTCTCCGATTTGAACAGTCAGTCTGAGAGAAAGAAAGATGTGGTATAGATTTTGTGTAAGTGGAACACAAAACAAACAAGTGTTTGTGTAATGTTTTGTGTTTTTTGTGTGTTGGCACAAGGGATTATAAAAAGACCACAAAGTTTTATCATCCTTCCTTGCCTTCTCTTTACTTGAAAGACACACGTATTACAAGCGACAAAGCCATACACCATTAGAACGAATGAAGTTCATTACGCCAATCACCCTTTTGACTCTTTCTGCTATTGTTCTTGGACAGGCTTCCACAGAGGACAGCCATCAGCAGAACACTGCTGATGTTACCGCAACTGAAGGTGCTGGCTACGAAGGTCACCCTTCCACCACAATCCTAGTCACTGACACTAGTGATGATGAACCAAACAGTACTGTGACTGAATCTGTGAGCACAACAGCCTGGGATGATGAAGATGAGGACTCTGGCTCTGGCATTGATCACGATGATGACGATGCGCCATATAGCAACAAGACTAAGACTTCTCTGTCTGTCCAAGACCAGAGCGAAAATGCTGCAGGTCGTCAATTTACCACTGCCGGGATCTTTGGTGGTGTTGTTGCCATTGTTGGAGCTCTTTTGATTTAAAAGACTTGCCTTTCTAGTTCTTCATTCATCGCCTTTTTTAACCACATTTGATGCCACTTTTATTACTTTCGTCTGTTCTTTATGATTCAAACCTGTGTGTGTGTGTGTGTGTGTGTGTTTTAGAAACCTTCAACCAAACCATCTTTTGATATATGTACTGTGTCAAGGCTTTTTTTGTTCTTTTTTGTTCTTCCCCTTTGTTTCATTCATTCATTATGTGCTCCCCCTACACCTTCACTATGATTTTCTATTTGATACGATTCCATTGATTCTTTTTATTCTTTTTATTCTTCTTCTTCTTCTTCATTATGTTAACTTGATGCGTGCTATCTGGGTTCTGTTTTTTTTGTTCAGTTATATAGACTCTTTTTTTATTTTTTTTATAATCTTTATATATATATATATATATACTAGAATAGACATACACACACTTCTTTTGCTTTGGTTTTGTCAAAATTTGAGGAGATGTTTGCAGTGGAATTACAATGCTGAGCTTTGCGTGTGAATTCAGACAGACAACAGACGTACTGTACAGTACTGGTTGCTATGAATATATACAGTTTCACAACTTGAAAAGGAAGAAAAAAAAAACCACATAGATAGATAGACAGACAAATATTACAACAACTAAGCCATACCTTGTGCACCGTACTGAGCAATGATATCGTTGATCTTTGCGCTCAAGACTGGATCGTTTCTAACCTTGAGCTGGACCTTGGAAGCCTCAGCAAAGGAGGTGGCCTGAAGCTTCTCATCCAAAGATCTGGAAAGCAAAGAGCCTGCTTCAAACAACTTGATGGCTTCCTCAATCTTGTTCTCCTGGAGCCTCATCTGAGCCAAGGTAATGTGGGCCAATTCGGATCTATTGTCAGCAGAGATGGCATTTTCCAAAGTCTCAATAGCAAGCTGGATGTGTTCTGGGGTTGGGTCTCTTGCCAAGACAGTGGCCTTGTTAACCAATGGAATAACACCAATGGTGATAGTTGGCAATAGAGCCTCTTGCAACTTGAAAGAAACATCAAATTGCTTCAAGGCACCCTCAATGTCACCCTTGTCACCCAAGATTTCACCATAGTAGTTTGGAATTTCTGGAGAGGTTGGGAATTGCTTCTTGGCGGCCTTGAATGCCTCCTCAGCCTCTTCCAACTTGCCCTCTCTGTAGTCAATACAGGCCAGTTGGATGTAGGCGTAAATGTTGGTTGGGCTCAATTCCTTAGCCTTCTCAAAGTTCTCCTTGGCCTCCTTCAATTCACCTCTTAGATAGTACAACTGGGCCTTGTGGTAAAAGATTTCAGCAGAGGTTGGGTTCAAGGCAATAGCCTTGTCAAATAGTTCATGAGCTTGTTCAATCTCTTGCTTGTCGGCAAGGATCAAACCTTGGAAGATGTAGGCTCTGGATCTTGGGAAGATTTGAATGGATAGTTGGATCAAGTTCAAGGCATTCAATGGGTCAAGTTTCAAAAAGTTAAAGATACCAGAGTACTCCAAAGCAGCAGACAACTTCTCGTTTAAAGCAGGATTCTCATCGGTGGCCTCATTGACATCCTTCTTGTAAGCATCAACAGCCTTTGTGAAAGCGGCATCAGCCTTGGCAAAGGAGTCATCTTCAGACTTCACCAACTCATCCAAGGCGCTCTTCAAGTAGAAGTCACCAGAGTCTTGCTCAGGAGATTCAGCAATGTTGAAGTCTGTTGTTGGGGACTCCTTGTCAAAGGCGCCAAAGAAGGCAGCAATAGAGGATGGGGATGGCAAGTTGTCATTGGTACCGCTTTCGTTCTTTTCTTGTTGCTTCTCCAGCTGGGTCTGAACAATCTTCAAAGAGTGCTTCTTCAGGACACGGTCCAGAACTGTTTCAATAGATTGGTTGTTGAAACCGCCAAAAACGGTGATCGCAGTCAGGTCAAACATAGACTCCTCGTACTTCTCCAAGTGCTCATAGGCATTGGATCTTCTCAATAGACACTTCGTGTAGGTTGGGTCCAACTTCAAGGCAGAAGAGGTGTCCTCAACAACCTTCTCAAAGTCCTCCAAGCCAACGTAACAGGCAGATCTGTTGGAGTAGTAGATTGGGTCCTTCTTCAACTCAAGAGCTGCAGTGTAGAAAGCAATAGCCTCGGTGAAGTTCTTCTTACCGAATCTCTCGTTACCATCAACCTTCAACTCCACAGAGACAGCATCCTTCTCCTCAGCGCTTAGCGAAGACACAAACTCTTCAGTCAATTGTGGCAGGCCCTCAGCATCGACAGGGTACTTGCTGCTCTTTGGAGCAGGTGCAGCAGCACTGGAAGACTTCGACTTCTTCTTCTTCTTCTTGTTCTTCTTAGACTCGGCGGTTGTTGGCTCGTCGCTGTTGTCTTGTGCCGCAGTGGCAGAGGCAATATCCGATTTAGCGGTCTCTAGGTAGTAGTACGAAGCCAAAAGACCCACAGACACAGCACCAACGGTACCGATGATGGCGAGCTTGTTT
The DNA here is from genome assembly GCA_003706665.2 of Barnettozyma hawaiiensis. NCBI lineage: Eukaryota > Fungi > Ascomycota > Saccharomycetes > Phaffomycetales > Phaffomycetaceae > Barnettozyma > Barnettozyma hawaiiensis. The sequence goes on along the minus strand of PPLY02000009.1, from coordinate 38,745 downwards.
CTCTGGACGAAATTGGCAAAGGAGGAGTCACTCATTGTGCGTGTTTGGTTCGTTCGTTCAAATCTGATTTGTTTTGTGTACAGGCTTTTTTTTTGTTTTTGCCGAAAAAATAAAGAGTGGACAAACAAACAAAAAAAAAAAATTCGCGGAAGATACAAAACGGGAAAGGTTACGAGTATCAACATTTTTTTAAAAGGGACTTTTCTTTTTGTTTAAATTAGTATACAGTATACAGATTTACTACTATTAATATTATTCCTGGATCCAGATGTTCTGCAAGGCGTCTTCTGCACTCAGTCTGACATTTGGATTAAACAGGAGGAATCCTTCCAAGAAGTTTAGAATTTGGTGGCCTTCTGGGTTGTCTAGCTTCTTGAATATCTTGATCAATGGGATCTTCTTAATGACTGGGAATTTATGGTCAACATAGTTGGAATTCATCGACAAAATGTCCTGTGTTGTAGGTGTACCGAGGATCTTGATGATCTCCACCAGTTGGTCAATCCCGCTTTCACCAGGAAAGAGCGGCTGGCCAATCAAGAGCTCGGCAAAGACACACCCAAGGGACCAAATGTCAATCTTTGTGGTGTAGTTCGTCGCACCGAAAATCAATTCTGGTGCTCTGTAGTATCTTGAGCAAATGTACGACACGTTCTGCTCTGAGGGAGAGAGTACCTTTGCGGACCCAAAATCGCAAATCTTGGCAATTGATTGGTTGTGGTCAACCAAGATATTCTGTGGCTTGATATCACGGTGGCATATGTCTTGTTTATGGAGATAGTCAAGTCCCTGCAGGATCTGTCTGATATATGACTTGATCTCTGGAAGAGGCATATCACTTGTCTTCATGGTGTAGAATTGGTTTCTCTTGTACAACGTTGTAGGAAGGAACTCCATGATCAAGTTCAAGTACAAGTTGTTCGAGGAGTTCGTGTTGCCAGTTTCATAGTAATAGTAGAAAAGTTTTGTGGTTTGTGTGTTGTCCAAGTTCTTCATTATCTGGAGCTCTCTGTTCTTGAATCTCTTGTCCTGCAGCACCTTCTTGATGGCAATCTGTTTGGAATCTGGTTTCACAAGGTACGATTTGGAGACAGTACCAAACGACCCGTGGCCAATGTCCTCCAGGCTCTCAATCTCAATCTCAACTTCCTCGTCATTCACAGTGAGTACCTTCAATGTGGTTCTCTTGGAAGGAGTGGTCATAGTGGCTGTTGTTGTTGTTGTTGTTGTTATTGTTGTTTGCTGTTGTTGCTATTATTGTGGTGGTAGTGGTGATGGTGGTGGTAGTAGGGTAGTAATGACTGGGTCCTTGACAACAACGTTGTGCTTGTATAAAGGGGGTTTATAACAACAAACTTCCACAAAAAAAAGTGATCTGACGGGAAAAAGGAATGTTGCTCTGAGTGCTCCGGTATGACAATCCGGGAGTACAACACAAGAATGTAGAAATATTTGATAGTTGGAGCAGACGATTGATGGCTCTTTGTGGTTCCAAAATCAAGGATTTTGGTGTTTTGTTTATTAGCAAAATGCTGGCAATTGTTGGCTTTTGGTGATGTCTGTTTTTTTTCTTTTTCTTTTTTTCCTGAGTGACCTGAATCGAATCAGATTGCCCGCCGCCGTAGTCCCATGCGCTTTCTGTATGGGGGACTTTTTTTTTTTTTTTTTGACTTTTCGCGAATTTCTGCTTCTGCATTTTTTTAATGACACCACGGGCCTAGACTGACTGGACTTTTCTAGGGGGTGAGCGGGGGTTGAAGTCTCTCGAGTCCACACAGTCTACCAGTCGCAACTACAATAGAAAGTCTCGTTAATGCATACACATTAGTAACCTTACTATACACAAACAAAGACGCACCCAGTGCATCAGCGCTTTCGTTTTTTACAACTTGCTCTGGTTCTTGAAATGAACAAAGTTGACACCCTTGGTGATGTTCAACTTCAACTGCTGCAAAGCAATTTTCAACAAACCCAATTCGTAGTTGTTTAGTCTGTACAGGATCTCATAAGCAATGGAAACCTTGCCGTCAATCAATCTGACTGGCAATGAGATGAAGTCGACAAGGAACTCCTCACCAAACTTCTTGACAATGAATTCCTTAACCTCCTTGGCACCTTGGACTGACTCGTCCAAGTTGACAAAAGAGTCTAGGGTCAAACCGTATGGGTTCTGACCGTTGAAGGAATTCAAGATGAATTCGGCAAACTTGAAACCAGAGTAGGCCATAGACAAAGTGGCGGAACCAGCACCGTTCTTAGCCTTGACAACCTCATCACCGCCGAACTGAACTCTGTAGGTCAACTTCTTCAGAGCAGCTGGGGACAACTTGGAGTAACCTGGTAGGTTGGAGTAGATTGGAACAATGGTCTCACCAGAGTGACCACCAATGACATGGATGTTGTCGTTGTTGAACTCGCTGGTGTTGGTCAAAGTGGAGATAAAGGTTTTCGCACGAACGATATCCAAAGTGGTAATGCCAAACAGCTTGTTTGGGTTGAAGACACCAAACTTCATCAGCACTTCCTTAATGATTGGAACCGTGGAGTTGACTGGGTTGGAAATGACCAACACAGTGGCACCTGGGGAGTAGTTCGCAATAGCAATGGCCAACTCCTCGATGATGGAGGCGTTAATCTTAAACAGGTCATCTCTGGTCATACCTGGTTTTCTTGGAAGACCAGCTGGGATGATAACAACATCAGTGTTGGTCAATGTTTGCTTCAAGGCCTTTTGCTTCTCCTCAGTGGTATTAGCAGACGGCTCGTAACCATTGACAACAACATCAGTGTTAATGTGGGACAGGTCCTGAGAGACACCCTTGGACAGTCTCAAATCGTACAAGTTCAATTGCTTGATGTTCAAGTTTGGGGAGAGTTTGACTAGCAAGGACAATGGTTGGCCGATACCACCGGAGGCACCTAGGACAGCAACGTTGGACATTTTTTCAAGATGGTATCTGAACGATGAGTGTGCCTATTGTTGGGAAGGAGAAAAAAAATTGGGGACGCCCATATATATAAATATTTCTTCTTAAAAAAGTAAGTGTTCAGCTAGATTTTCCAATTGGTGAAACTCGGAATAAATAAGAAAGATATTGCTTCTTCCCCTTCCTAAAACACCCGATAGCCGGGGAAGCCGGGGTAGCCGGTATGGATAAACGGCGGCAATCGGCGGGGATGATTTCCAAGTGTTTTTAGTCTCCCTTTTCTCAGCCTAGGCAGGGGAACGAACTCTTAAAGTCCGGGCAGTCCCTTTGAACGGAAGAATAAACAAGAGTCTCCAGCCCCGGAGGAGGTGACAATTGGTCTAGAGACTTGTAATGACTGTTGCCACATATATAACATTTAAAGCCCCTTGCTTTCCTTTAGGCTCAAAAGAGATCTGTGAGTCCAGTCTAGTGAATCGCCGAGTTCGGCATTTCTAGAAAAATAATAAACTTGGTGGCAGAGGAGCCAAATGAATGAAATCCCCCATACTGTCCGAATGAATTCATTGGTCTATACATCAACGAGTGCTGATAGCAGGGCACTGTTATCCTGATATATCGAACTAGTCATTATCTTCACTTCTATGCCCAACTTCTCAAGCTCTTTGAGATCCAAGTCGCTCTGAATCCGCATCTTCATCTCCTCGACATCCCCTTTAAACAGATCCAATTTGTTGAGAACAACAACAAGCCTCAGGTTAATCAAGTATTTTCTAATCTTTTGAAACTCATTCAAATTCTCCTCGTATCTGTTGGTAAGATTACTCAGGTCAATAACCCACAGCACTTCGTTGAACTTGTCATTGAAGTAGTTGAACCAGAAGTTCCTCAGGTTCATCTGGCCACCAATATCCCAAAAGTTCAAGTTCCGTTCATGTGCTTTGAAATTGATAATGTTAAACCCAACAGTGGGTATCACAGCGTCCTGGTCTGCACCAATCATATTGTTGAGAATGGAGGTTTTGCCACTGTTGTCAAGCCCCAATACTAGAATCTTGAGCTGATTCTTCTTGTATTTGTCCTTCTTTATAATCGATAGAAGTGTCATTATGCCAGGATTGAGAGAACGAGGAGTTTACTACTATATCAAAAGGTTTCACAAGAAGCTGTCACAATCATCATCATAATAAAAAAAGACATCAACACAGTTTCTAAAAGCAGTAATTTTTGCGAAAAGAAGAAGCACCAAGTAGACCCGGTGTGTGGGTGTTAATCTCTCTTTTTCTTTAAACTAATTTCTAATCCATATTTGGCACATCTTTGTTACTTTACTTTGATCTCTTTGTTGTTCTTCCCATATTGTAAGAAGCAAAAAATGTCTAAAGACGGCGATAACCAGTCGAATCCAGTGGTTGGTCCATCTGGGAGAACGATTGTTTATGACAAAGACGGCAAGCCGTGAGTATTCCTGTGGCCGCACCTCGTCTTACTATGAGACTAACCCATACACAATCAAGATGTCGTACTTGTAACACACTCCTTGACTTCCGAATGGCGAGTATTTCCCCAAAATCCGGTAGTAGATCTAATGATTCATCATCATCTTCTTCTTCTTTTGTCGCTGCTTCACTGGGTGCCACAGGTGTCATCACTACTAGTGAGACCGAAACCAGAAAGAAGGACGAGACGGCCTCGGGATATGCTAAGGACTGTCCCCCAGATGTGACACAATTGGGACGGGCCTCATGGACTTTCCTGCACTCGCTTGCAGCTGCATACCCTGAGCGTGCTACAGCTGAGCAACAGCAGGATATGTCGACTTTCATTGGCTTGTTTTCAAAGCTATACCCTTGTTGGTTCTGCGCGAAGGATTTCCAGAAGTACATTGCTAGAGAAGAGACCAAGCCACGCGTAAAGACCCAGGAGGAGTTTGGGAAATGGTTATGTGAAGCTCATAATGAGGTTAATGTGAAGGTGGGTAAGCCTGTGTTTGATTGCAACTTGTGGAAGCAGAGATGGAAGGATGGATGGGAGGATGGGAGTTGTGATTGACCTAGAGGCATTTTGGTCTTGAATAAATAATCTTGTAAATATAGAAAGAGCTAACTCTGATTTTTAAAGCACACATGAGAACATATATGGTATATGGTTGCATCTCTTTGCAGAATTGTCAACGTTTACAGACTGTTCATTTATTCAAATCACTGAAAAAGTGCAAAGTTCAACGGAATACTGCTCCCTCTCCCAGATGGATACAATCTCTGCTCTCCCTTGAACGCTCTAGGCTTAGGCAACTGTGTCTGGTTTGCAAACTTGAAACGGCTGTCGTCAATAACAATCTTGTCTTCGCCTTGTTTCGCACCATTGATAAACGCAGAGGTCTGTAAGTCTTGCTTCTCACCCATTGCAGTGGCTGGGTTGGTTGAAACTGGTTCTGCATTACCGCCGCCAAATAAGCGCTGTTTGAAGTTTGTACTCGATGGACCAGATGAACCTACAGGAGGTGGTGGCGGTGCAGCCTTCTTGGAGAAAGCTGAGGGGAAGGAAGGTACAGGCGACGGTGATGGTGATGCCAATGGCAATGGTGGTGCTGGAGGTGAAGCCTGTGGTAGCGCTGCTGCTGCTACTGCTGCTGGAGCATGTGGAATCTCTGAAGGTGAGGATTGTGGTAGTTTTGGAATCGGTGGAGCTGATGACTGTGGAATCTGTGGTGCAGATATATTATTCGATGGTGCACTGATCTGTTGAGCTGAACTAGCCGAGTCAACCACATGTGTATCATCACGTTTCTTCTGGATATCAGCCAGAAACGCAAGACCACCTGTTGGTGGTGCCGGTGGTGCGCTCATGCCAGGAAGTGCTGGTGGTGCTGGTGGTGCTGGTGGTGCCGGTGGTGCACTCATGCCAGGAAGTGCTGGTGGTGCCGGTGGTGCGCTCATGCCAGGAAGTGCTGGTGGTGCTGGTGGTGCTGGTGGTGCCGGTGGTGCACTCATGCCAGGAAGTGCTGGTGGTGCCGGTGGTGCACTCATGCCAGGAAGTGCTGGTGGTGCTGGTGGTGCTGGTGGTGCCGGTGGTGCACTCATGCCAGGAAGTGCTGGTGGTGCTGGTGGTGCCGGTGGTGCACTCATGCCAGGAAGTGCTGGTGGTGTCTGTCTTGACACAGACGGGATGGCCGTGGCAATTGGGGAGGCTTGTGATTTCTTCTGTCCACCCACTTTATTCGCGATAGCCTCTGCTAGTGAAATTCCACCTGGCCCTGATGACGGGGCCTTTTGTACAGAACGTGGTAGAGAAGGGGCCTTGGCTTGAGGAGAAGGGTCTGTAGAAGAGGTCTGGTTGGAGGCGGAAAAGTTTGAAGGGACAGAATCAACGACGTATGAGTCGTCTCTCTTCTTTTGGATCTCTGCCAAAAAGGCGAATGCTCCTCCTCCTCCTGGTGGTGCTGGTGGTGCTGCCGTAGGTGTATGTATGGATGGTGGTGGGGGTGCCGTTGGTGGTTGCGGTGCGCGTGGAGGTTGAGGAACAGATGAAGATGGTGGTGGTGGAGGAACAGATGAAGATGGTGGTGGTGGAGGAGGTGGTGGTGCTGAAGATGATGGTAAAGGGGGTGCTTTTGGTACACTCGTAGAGTCCACTACGTGTGTGTTATCTCTTTTCTTCTGAATATCGGCCAAGAACGCTAATCCCCCTGCTGGGGGTACTGGGGGTGCTAAAGGCATTTTGGATACAGACCTTGATCCGGAAGGAAGCTGAGGTGCAGGTGGTGCAGGTGGTGCAGGTGGTGCGTTCATTCCTGGCAAGGGAGGTGGTGCATTTGATGACGTTAAGGGAGGAGGTGGAGGTGGTCCATTCAGACTGCCTCTCTTTGGTCGTGATGATGGAACTGATGGCGGAGCTGTTCCAGAAGGTAGGGCAGGAGGAGGAGGAGGAGGGGCAGACATTGACGGAATCGGAGGAGCTGAAGGGGTTGATATTGGAGGAGGGACGTGTCTTTGGGGTCTTTGCAAAGGAATATGTGGACCTGGTGATGGTGGTGCCGGTGGCTGTGGGGCGGCTACCGGCGGTCCCCTGTGCTTTAGCTGAGGGACTCCGCCTGCAAATATATCACCCAATTGCATTCCAGAAGGCGGTGGCATTGGCGCAGAAAACGAACTTGAGGGTAATGATGGTGGTGCTGGTGGAGCGCCCATGCCGCCAGAATTTCCACCGCCACCGCTGGCAACACTGCCGCCCACTTGAGGAGCTGAACGGTCGTTCGTGACGGCCTTTTTGAGCTTAATACCCTTTTGGATATCACCAAGCAGAGATAAATCCATTGTGCAATGGATGGATCAAGAGGATTTAGCGGGTTTATATATGTACACAAGCAGATATTCTATATATGAAAAGGAGTAGAGGTGTCTGTTTTTGGTTTTTGGTTTTTGTGTTGATGTTCCCTCTTTTTTTTGTTGTTGATTTCGCGAAAATGTTACCCGGTGTGCATCTTGTCCTCAGTATAAAAAAATTTTCAGTGTGTGTATCTTTTTTTTCCTGCCTTCATCTCTTCTTTTTGCATAGAAAGACAAAGAGAGGGACAGAACTCAGAGAAAAGTGTGCACGGGTCAGAGGCTGCTGGTGGAAGGGAGCACCCTTCAACTGTATTAGCCAGCCACTGAACAACCCGTAGACACTGTTCACTGTTCGCTGTTCCTTTATGTCCCTCTCATTTATGTCCCTCCCTGCCCCCCGGCCTCTTCGAAGATCCTTGGACCTTTTCTTCTATGATCCAACGATTCAAAGCGAGGCCCAGAACAAACTCTTTTTCTCCGTTGCTTTTGCCAGGCGTCTGTGAGCTCAATGCCGGGAGTAGGATCCCGGTGCTATGTGCTGCGAGACGGGGGCTTCTCTTGTCATTAGAAGTCTTTGTGGTGGAAATGTGGTACAGCTCCATGCATAATTTGAATCAATCTGTTTGTTCACTCACTTAGTTACACGTAGCAATCGCAGAATCGCTGTCAATGAGGGAAATTGAAAAAATGTCGTAGATGTGCACCCCCATTTGCCTAAAGGGGTAGAGACGGTTGATTTTGGTCGGTGTTGGTGCGGGCAGTCGTTGGTTGACCACAACTCTGGTGATCCTCTTTGGCATATTTATTGCTCCTTGTACAGTTGAGTACAAAATCTCTGCTGAGTTATTTTTTTTGTTTTTACTTTGCTGTGTGTGTACGCCCTACGTCTAGGCCGTCTGAAATCTAACACCTCATAGACGGACAAAATCTCTCTCTTGCTTGTTGAAATCCCTCTCTCTCTTCTCTCTCTCTCTCTTTCTTTCTCTCTCCCTTTTCACCATAAACCTCCCTTGGTGTCCATACAATATACTTTGGACCCTGTTGGAATACTACTGATATACTCTTATCTGCTCTTTGGCTTTCCTCCTTGTTCATAGGTTGTTATTTTTTTTTTGGCTTTTGTCCAAGCTGTCCACCCACCCATATTGACTTGTCAGTCCACCTATTCAGAGGGATCCCCCGCATGATGATGATGAGTTTTGATAGCAAACGTAATGAACCACACATCAGGTATGTAACACAAGTCTTCTTCTACTACTCAGTCTGGACTGGACTGGACTGGGCTTGATTGGATCTCAGGGTTCTGCTAGTCCGGGACCGAAGGGAAATCAAGTCCGTTGCCTATTTGGGATATGCAGGTACTAACATCAACATGTTTAATCTACAGACTGCCCTCATTCAACGAGCTCACTTCGAACTTTTCCAGTAACAAATTCAGCCTCGAGGAGACACCAAAGCAGGAAACGAAGGAACATGTGTTCTCGCGCTCGTCCCCTCCACATGAGACTCTCTCACTTGGGCAGCATCGACAACCGCAACAACAACAGCAACCACAGCAACAACAACAAGTGATGCCTCTACATGTTGCAGAGATGTCTGCATTCCGCTTCCCAGGACCTCCAGCACCAATACCTCCACCTCACCAACAGCCACTCGAACTCCCGTCGAGTGCTGCGGCTGTAGCTGTTGCTACTGCTGCTGCCCCCGAGCGCAACTATGTGACTTTCAATGACGGTGCTGGAAGTCGTGGTCGAGGTCATAGTCGTGGTCGTGGTCGTGGTCGTGGTGGTCGCCGCCATTCACTGGTAGAGCATTCAACAGCAACACCGGCACAGCATCCTCATCATCATCATCGTCATCAGAAAAGTGATAGCTATGACTCTCAAACTTCTCTGTCCACCCTGGCTGACATTGCATCCTCCTCGAAAAATGACACAGTATCACAGCAGCCACCTCCGCAAATGGCTATAGTGGCTGCACCTCCACACCTCGCACAATTGCTTGGACGGCTCGAGACGATGATCTGGAACTTTGAGAGCCTGCGCCAGATTTTCTCTGATGTCAGCAACGACTTTCGTTCGCAATTGGAACAGTCTCGCCAGAGTGAAATGTCCCCACAGCAGCAACAGGACCCTGATGCATTGTTCCCTTTGAGGTATGAGTATGATGACCAGAAGGATGCTGGTCGTGGTGGTGTCCGTGCCATGAAGGCTCGGTTCTTTGCTCAGTTTCTAGCAAACATTCCTGATATCCAACTGCGTGATGCAGTGCGGTTCAGTTCAGAGATGGCAGAGTTCTATGCTGGTTGGCTTCATGAACGAGAAATTGCTGCTACTGCTGCTCATCCTCCTCATCCTCCTCCTCCTCCTCAAGGCGTGATGGTTCCAAGAGGAGATGTTCCAATCACACAACAACTGCAATCACCGTTTGATGAACACCAGTATCACAAAGAAGAAGAAGAAGTACTGAGACAACAGCGCAAATCCCAGCACAGGAAATCATTATCAACTTCGTCCACAACTCTGAAACGTGTTGATCATATCAAGCAGCTGGGTACCGATTCAAGAAAGAAGACAACAAAGAAGCGAACGAGCGGTGAGACCTTGTTCCAGCCAGTGACTACTAGTCCACCAGTCTCTCGGGGTGGTGGTTCTACTATCACCACCACCAAATCAGCAGGAGCATCACCACGGAAAAGGAAACATCCTCGTTCAGGTTCCAAATCTGATATTTCACTCCTTGTCAAGCCTCTGACCACCCCGACATCTTCCAGTACCCCTCTCCAAGCCACCACACCAGGATCTGGTGGTTCCCTTCAGGAAGATTTATCCATCAAGAGCAGCCAAGAGTGCAAACAGTGCGGTTCAGATGATACCCCAGAGTGGAGACGTGGTCCATATGGGACGAGATCTCTTTGCAATGCTTGTGGACTGTTCTTTGGGAAGCTGACAAAGAAGTTTGGAGTCAACGAGGCGACAAGAATTATGATTGAGAGGAGGGACAAAGGTATGGGAGATGACAGAAGAATTCCTAGTGATAACTAGGATATTGACCAATTATCCCAAAGGAATGGTATACCAGCACCTTTTCAGTTCTGTTTTGGTTGTGTGGCTGTATTTCTACCTATTTGCTGTGTTGTTGTTCTGTGTTTTGTTTTGTTTTTGTTGTTGTTTTTGTTTTTTGGTGATATTACCTATTTAGGTTCTAATTTACTATATTTACTTCATCTACACATGAATCATCGTATTTACATCTCATTCATTAGGTTCTTCTGCAAAATAGTCTTCAATGTTGTCCCATTCAACCTTGAGGTCCTTCCAAGCTCGAAACCATCCTTCATACTCTTTATCACCACCACTCCAGGAGCCACTTACCCGAGAATCAGAATTGTTTACAGTATGAATGATCTTCCCCCATTCAAGATATCCACAGAACAAACACAGCTCTTTGAAATTGGAGTGCTCAGAGTAGGGCAATTGCACCTCATTGTTAAACTTGAGCATCTCATTCATGATTTGTTCAAAATTCTCAAACTTGTCATCTTGGGCCAGCAGTTTGTTCAAAAAGGCCATTCTTTCTTCATGGCCACTGCTGCCGTATGGTAACCTCATCCTCGTGGTGGTGGAAAACTTGCGGAAACTCCATCCTGTGGGTTTCAGTTTGATAATCTTGCGGTTGTTGTAATACCTGTTGAGAAACATCTTGTCATTCAGTTTCCCAATGGGCAAAAGATGAATCAGGCAGTTGAAATCATCATCATTGCTATCTTGCACGTGTTTCAAGTCCCAGATGGTGAAATCGCCATCAATCTTGTACGCTGTTATGGCATGATTCTTGAACTTTGTTGGACTTGTGTCAAAGATGATAAATTTACTCTGTAGGTCTTGAGTTGGAATGTACTTCCTCAGCATCTTGAACTTATCCAATGGTACAAGAATCTTGGTGTCCAGATACTCAGCCAGACGAAGGAAGAGGTTCTCCTTACCAATAGAATACGTTCCTATCAACAACACCCAGGACTTATTCTTCCCATTTCCAAAATAATTCAGAATCGAATTTCTCCCCATCTTCTGTTTACGAGCCCCATTTCCAAACTTACGTCCTAGATACAGTCCAGTCTTCTTCACAAGTGAGTTCTGTTCAATGAACAGATACATTGGATTCAGGTATGTCGTGTCAAGGTAAATCTCATCAATTCTGCCCAGTTTCGCCAAACCTCGAATCATCTTCTTCGAAGCACGGAAATCCCCAGTGTGTACAACAACCTTCTTGTTGACCTCCTTGCCATCTTCATCAAGAACATAATGTCTGAATATGAATATGAGTCCACCAGGGCAATGGTTTGCATCCTCTGTTGTCACCGTTACAAACTCTTTCATGCACTCAGATCCCCACAGTACAGTGGTGGTGGTGCCACCAATCGCCACCACGGAATCTCCCATTTCAACAATCCCCATTCTGAACTTCTCCATAACCAAGCATCTAGTGATTGGAGACATATACACTGTGGCATTGGGGTTGTTGACAAACCACTTTTTCGTCATTCCAATGTAGTGGTCTGAGTGGAAGTGTGAGAGGAAATGCAAAGAGACATCCTCGTCATGATCATAGTTGAAAGCGTCAACTGCGATACGCAATTGCTTGTTCTGTAGCACTAGTGGGAATGTGATTGTCTTGAATGGTGGTGCTAGTGGTCTGGCCTTCTTTGGTTTTGCCTTTTCCTTTTCCTTTGCCTTTGCCTTTGCCTTCTGTTTCTTTATAGGTTGTGGATTCAGTGGCAAGATCTCCTCAACATCGCTGTAATCATCGATGTAAATAACTTCGTGGTTCTGCCTTACCACGTCAGCTGTTGTTACCGAAATGGATGTAGTTGGTGTAGAGGGAGGAGGAATGGTGGTACCTGATGATGATGATACACATTGGTCAACATGATGCTCACGCTGATAGAGGTCAAAGTTGGACAAGTTGAGAAGACAAACAGGGCATTTTATAGTTTCTTGGGGCTCTGAAATTCGTCGTTTACGGGTGAAGTTGAATAACGTCTGTTGCTGCATACGATCAGACAGTCTGCAGTCATTTGGTGGTTTGGGGTTTGTCAAGTAAAGCTAAGATAGTAAAAGATATAGCAAAGAAATTACCAAAAAAAAAGTGCGATTTCTGTGGATCGAACACAGGACCTCCAGATCTTCAGTCTGGCGCTCTCCCATCTGAGCTAAAACCGCTGACTGTGATTTTGACTTTACCGGTGTTTAATATACTTAGCTTATATACTGTACACGTGTATATCTTTATATGAAAACATGTACAAGAGTAGGGTTGGTATTATATTACAAACAGTATATCAAATGCAAAATACTTAGTAAGCAGTGTGTTGATTGGCTATTATTAACAGTCAATTCTCTGGCTAAAAAACAAGCAAACGGGGTCTACCTATACGGACTTGGCCAAGGCCTCATATGCTGGTGAAACGTTCTCGTACTCCTTCAAGAAGAGCTCTTTTTTCTCCCTTTCCATGAATTTCAGTAAATTCTCAATCTGGTCTTTCAAAGTACCAGCACTTTGTTGGTCCATGGTTGTCTGTGCAATTAGGGACGGCATAGTGACAATTAGTCTCATCAAGTGTTCAGCCCCATATATTCTGCTAGGGTCTTTATCAGCCAGTTGTGGGGAATTCTGGATATCCAGGTATTGCTGTCTCTCGAACCTGTACAGTAAAAGATTTCCCACCGATCTGTTAAAGTACATCTTCAAACCTACCAGGAACTCGTCAAGAATTTCAGCATCCACTGAGCTTTTCTTCCCAAGATATCTTCTGTAATTGTTCAAGATTTCCTCAATCGTTGTTCGCACCGGCAACTTCAGCAGCAGGTGATCTTTAGTAACCATTTCCCAGTCATCCACCAGAAGCGACTTCAGCGAGTCAGGCATTATGATCAAAACTTCAGGTCTCCTGTTGAAATCCTGTTCATTGTCCAGACTAGCTTCTGAACGTTTGGTCATGGATTTGGACACATCAATTGTTCTTCTTCCATGGCCATGACCATGGCCATGACCACCACTACCAGACGCCCCTGAGACCGAGGAGGTAGCTTCAAGAGCAGAATTTTTTAGCTCCTTCTGTAGTTTTAGGTTCTCCAAACTGAACTCTTTCAGGCGGGCAGACGTAACCCACTCATCCCATGACGCCTTCCAGCCCTTGTAATGAATGTAGTACACAGTTTCTTCTCTGGCTTCCTTCGGTAAGTCCTCACGATTAACATTCTCATTGCCCTGTTTGGTGAGCGCAACAACACCATTGCCTGGACCATGTGTTTTCATCACCTTGGCTTCGTAGAGCAATGGCCCATGGAATGCCAGACACTTGTCACCAACCTTCAGAGACTCCATCAATTAGCACCAGACAGACAAACAAACAGTTCTTCCTATAAATATTCAAAAACAAAAACGGTATAACAGCAACAGCTAGTGAATAGCTAGAGGAAGCAGTCAACGCTCAGTATCGTAGCTGTTGTTGTTGTTGTTGATATTGTTATTGAAATTGCATAAAATGAGCCCCCAAAACAACCAAAGCCGGGTAATATCTTGAATCTCATTGTCCTATCTTCACGAATATTCCTCGATATGGGAATTGCTTAATCAGGATGTTTTTTGTTTTTTTTGTAGTTGTTTTTTTTAGAAAACAGCCAAAAAAATCAACCACAAAAAAAAAATAACAATCCAAAAAAAAAACACACAGACAACACAAAACTTTTATCAAGTTCTACTGCAATTGGCTTGTTGAGGACGGGTTTTTTTTCCTTATTCTGTTCACGAACCCAAGACTCCACTCAGTGTTGCTGTTCGCTACACTTTGCTTGTTGAATCATATCATTCCTCTCCCTTCCACTTTCGATTTTTTTGTTTTTTGATTCTTTCCTTTCTTTCTTTCCTTTGCTAAGTGCGTGTCTGTCTGTCTCTGTGTGTGTATCTGTGTGTGTGTGCGTGCGTGCGTGTGTGTGAAATCATTGTGTTGTCACCACCATTGCTTGAAGAAAAAAAATACAATCTATATTGCTGCGATTGACAGCTCATTATTAGAGAAATGTCCTTGTCGCAATCCCCAAACGTTATTGGGATCCATTACAAAGTTGGCCAAAAGATTGGCGAGGGGTCCTTTGGTGTCATTTTTGAAGGTGCCAATTCCCTAAATGGACAGCAGGTTGCTATCAAATTTGAGCCTAGAAGATCAGAGGCTCCACAGTTGAGAGATGAGTATAGAGCGTACAGAATACTTGCTGGTTCTTTTGGTATCCCAAGAGCTTACTATTTCGGCCAAGAAGGTCTTCACAATATCTTGGTGATTGACTTGTTGGGTCCCTCTCTAGAAGATTTGTTTGACTGGTGTGGCAGGAAGTTCACTCCCAAAACGGTGGCCCTGGTGGCTAAACAGATGATTGAGAGAGTCCAGTCTATTCATGATAGAGATTTGATTTTTAGAGACATCAAGCCGGATAACTTTTTGATTGGAAAGGCTGGATCTCCACAGGCCAACACAGTGCATATCGTTGACTTTGGTATGGCCAAGTACTACAGGGACCCTAAAACCAAACAACACATTCCATATAGAGAGAAGAAGTCATTGAGTGGCACTGCGAGATATATGTCTATCAACACCCATCTGGGAAGAGAACAGTCGAGAAGAGATGATTTGGAAAGTTTGGGACATGTGTTCCTATACTTTTTGAAGGGTTCTTTGCCATGGCAGGGGCTAAAGGCACCAAATAACAAACAGAAGTATGAAAAGATTGGCGAAAAGAAGCAATCAACAAGCATCAGTGAGTTGGTTGGTGATCTTCCTTCCCAGTTTGGCGATTACTTGACCTATGTGCGTAACTTGAAGTTTGAAGAAGACCCAGACTATGAATACTTGAAGGGGTTAATGGACCTTGCCGTTGAAAGTATTGGTGAACAAGATGACCAATACTACGATTGGATGGCATTGAATGGAGGCAAGGGATGGGATGCTCAGATCAACAAGAAAACCAATTTGCATGGTTATGGCAATCCACATCCAAGAAATCAGCAGCAGGGGCAGCAGCAGCAGCCACCGAACTTTTCTCCCCAGCAGCAATTGAAACAAAAGGTTCACTCCCTGAACAATTCAAGATCCAAGACTCCTAAGTTGAACCAATCAAACTACCTATTAAACTCTTCACAATATGCCATCAACTCTAACAAGGTTAGCGACCAACAGCAGAACCTGATTAACGATAGAAATGAAGTTAGATCAGACCACTCTGGAAAGGGATTCTGGAGCAAGCTGTGCTGCTGTGGTTAATTTTGTTGCATTTATTTTTATTTTTATTTTTATTTTTATTTTTTCAACAAGAGAGAAAAGTTACACACATTAGATTTGCTGATTGTTTATATAAGTTCATTCATTTGATTCCACTCCAATTGGTTCTGATTTAATTTGTTCTGATTTGATATGTTTTTTTTTTTTTTGTTAAGTTAGTTTAGTTGTTAATTATTTGTTCAGTTCTACACTATCATATAGCAACGCAGAACTGTTTTTGAAGATTTGGTGCTGTTGTTGTTTTGTTTTCATCTATGTTTTACTACCTGCCGTTTGCTTATTAGTTTATATTTGGCATTTGGGGGGAAAAAAACAAAGACTCTCTCTTTGATAATTCATTCACCAACTCGTAATAGAATAATGATAATCTTTTGGATACGACGTTGTATGTGCTAATTGGTTCATGCATTTCATAAATATGATACTCCACTTTATTCGGGATGCAAAGCTCAGCTCACAGCTCTCTTCAGTGTTGGAAGCTGAGGAGCTGAGGATTGTTTTAAACAAGTTTCTTGTTGGAAGAAATAAATATGGACAAACACCCATCCCGTTTCTATAATCTCCAAGTACGGATGGACATGTCAATTTTATTAACGTGTCTGGTGGGGTGGTTGGTTACAATCTGGCTTGTTCAACCATGATCAATCTGCCATCGACTTCATGAACAAGGCCACTCACTAGCAATGACTGTTTCAAGTCAGCAATCAAGTCATCGACATTCTCGATACCAACACACAATCTGATGAGGTCTTCAGAGAGATTTCTCTTCTTTCTTGTCTCTTCGTCAATAGAAGCATGAGACATTCTGCAGGGCATGGAGATCAGAGAGTTGACACAACCAAAGGACACAGTGACAGAGAAAATCTTGGTGCTCTCAACCAAAATCTCAGACTTCTTGATGGAACCGGTCTCAAAGGACAACACTGCACCGAACCCCTTGTTGTAGGATTTGTGCAGTTCGTGTTGTGGATGGGACTTCAGGCCAGGATATCTGACAACAAAACCAAGCGACTCCAGCCAGTGGGCAATCTTGACGGTGTTTTCCTGTTGTCTTTCAAATCTGATCGATAGGGTCTTCAAACCTCTTAACAGCAACCAACAGTCGAATGGGGCCAAACCGCAACCAGTGGCATTGATAACGTAAAAAATATCATCAGCCAACTTC
This sequence comes from Barnettozyma hawaiiensis, assembly GCA_003706665.2. Taxonomy (NCBI): domain Eukaryota; kingdom Fungi; phylum Ascomycota; class Saccharomycetes; order Phaffomycetales; family Phaffomycetaceae; genus Barnettozyma; species Barnettozyma hawaiiensis. The sequence goes on along the minus strand of PPLY02000009.1, from coordinate 21,990 downwards.
TTAGATCTGGTCGCAATAACACCAGCCATGATATCGTGGTGACCATTTAGATACTTGGTGGCAGACTCGTACTGAATGTCAACATAGTCCAAAGGAGACAAAAGAAGAGGTGACATCATGGTGTTGTCAAAGACCGAGATCAAGTTTGGGTAGTTGGCCTTGATATGCTTTGAAATTTCAGGAAGGTCAACAACCTTGATGAGTGGGTTTGTTGGACTCTCCAAAAAAATCATTCTAGTGTTTGAAGTGATGGTCTTCTTGACAAGCTCAGTATCAGTGGTATCAATATGCTTCAATTTTATGGACTTGTTCTCGTGTAGAAAGGTGAGGAGTCTGTGAGTACCACCGTACAAGTCGTCTCCGGCAATAACCTCATCCCCAGGCTTCAACAATCTGGTAATAACATCAAGACAGCTCATTCCACTAGTAACAGCAAAGGCACGCTCAGCATTCATGATGGAAGAAAGTTGGGTTTCAAGTTGTGTTCTTGTTGGGTTACCAGATCTGGTATAGTCGTACTCGCCTAGATCCGTCACAGACTTCTGTTTGAATGTTGTTGTTTGATAAAGTGGAGCAACTGAAGCACTGAAAGAGTCTGCATTTGGCTGTGTCACCACAAGGGTCTCTATGGAATAGTCTCTCTTGGGCATAATTGATATTAATCTCAGGCTAGTTTGAATTGTTAACAAAAGGATAGTTTGTTATGGGGAATTTTTTCTGTTTTTTTTCGTTGACTCACCCACCAGTTAATTGATGATGATGTTTTTTGTTTTTTTGTTTTGTCTTCGCGCCTCATAATCTCACGTGATCTTCCATAATGACACATAAAGTTAGCTATTAGCTGAGCTAGCTCACTCTCTCTATAGATGTCACACACAAGTCTCTATAATGTCATATCATTAAACGTTAAACTAGTAATGACACACACACACACACACACACACAGCACGGCAGGGCACAAAAGTGATTAGTTGCCAATAAAGTACTCCAACAAGTCAACCTTAGTGACAACGTGGATCGGCTTCAATTCATCGTCAGTGACAACGGCACACGCATTCTTCTCAAAGAAATGTTGCAGCTCCCCAAGTGTAGTTTCTTGGGTGATCTTTTGGAATTTTTTGACAGCAGACTTGTTCTCGTTAAAGATGTTGACATCGTCAAAGTTGTTCAACTTTCTAAAATCAATGAAGATCTCAGAGATCTCGTCATTGACAGAAATTCGACTCTCTGACAAAGACTTGAGTAACTTCGATAGAGTGATCAAACCAACCAGCTTTTCATTCTTGGAGTTCAAAACTGGCAATTGATCAAACCCGTTATCCTTCAAAACTTTAATCACATCTTGCACCTTGGTGGTGTTATGGACAAAGACAACAGGCTTCAAGTTCAAGGACTTGATCTTTTCAGTCTCAAATGATGTTGACTGTGCTTTTGGTGACTTTCCAATCACAAATCCATTCGATTTCATCCATTCATCGTCAGCAAACTTTGTTAAGTACGATCTGATCGAATCTGGAAAGACAACAACAATGGTATCCTTCTCGGTCAATTCTGGGTGCTCTCTAGCGTATTTGAAAGCAGCACTCAAGGCACTACCAGAGGAACCACCAACCAAGATACCCTCCTCGGCGATCAGTCTTCTAGCTAGGGAAAAAGAGTCTTGATCCTCGGTCTTGTACCATTTGTCAACAATCTCTCTATCCAAAACATCCGGAATAAAGTCGTAACCGATACCTTCAACCTTGTATTGCTCTTCACTCTTGTTAAGAGATTCAGGAACGGCCAAGATGGAACCCTTTGGATCGGCAGCAACAATCTGGATATTTGGGTCCTGATCCTTCAAATATTTCGCAATACCAGTGATAGTACCACCAGTACCAGCTCCAGCAACGAGAGCTTGCATATTTCCGTCTGTCTGCTTGTAAATTTCATAACCAGTCGTGTAGTAATGAGCGTCTGGGTTGTTTGGGTTGGCGTACTGGTCCAAGATGATCGAGTTCTTGATTTCCTTGTTCAACTTCTTAGCGACACCAATATGAGACTCTGGGGAGTCAAAAGCAGCCTCAGTTGGTGTTCTGATGATCTCAGCGCCCAAAGCTTTCAGCACAGACACCTTCTCGTTGGACATCTTTTCTGGCAATGTGATGATTGTTCTGTAACCCTTGACAGCACCGACAAGCGCCAAACCGATACCAGTGTTACCAGACGTTGGTTCAATCAATGTGTATCCTGGCTTGATTTTGCCTTCTCTTTCAGCCTCCTCAACCATTCTTAGGGCGATCCTGTCCTTAACAGAACCACCGGCATTGAAGAGCTCAACCTTTGCCAGAATTTGGGGCTTGATACCTAGCGATTGTGGCACCTTGTTCAGTTTAATAAGGGGAGTATTACCGATAAGCTCCAAAATGGAGTCATTGATTGGGGGGCAGCGAACTTCAGACATCTCGATAGCGCTTGAAGAAAAGAAGAGAAAGAGAGAAGAAGGGAAACAAGAGAGAAGGATTTTTTTTTTCTTTCCCCCTTCTTTATTAACATTAAACACCACCTGTACAAACGGCACATATTTGATTTGACACTAAACCCCGATATGGAAATCTCTATAACTTTACAGTTAAAGTATGATTTTCACAGCTGAGCTTTTAAAAAAAGAAGATAATAGAGACCATCCCAATTGGGAATCTCTAAGAAAACTAATCTCCTCTGTGCACGTGATCTACTAAACAAGATTCGGATTACACGTGATAGATATCACCCAGACACCAGATTAGCCATCTAAACAAGTCCACCACCACCACCACCATAACCACTACCAATCAGGCTGTCAATGGCTGGGTGCTTTCAGGCTAATGAAGTCTGCGAGAAACTCAGAGATCTGATATACTCTCATTCTTCGCTACCAAATAATGGTGATGGTGATGGTGATGATGATGATGATGATTACTTCTTCTGCCTGGAACGCTTGAGCTCGCTCATGAAAGCGTTGGAGTCTACTTTCAACATCCGTTTGTTAGAACAGGAGAAGATCCAGAAAGATGTACGTTCGTTTGAGCATGATTACCCTAATGCGAAGATTACTCTTGAACTACTAGCACAAATTCTAAGTGAGATTGTTGGGATGGATATCGTGGCGTTTCTTGAGCAAGAAATTATGGCAGCAGCAGCAGCAGAAGCGGGCAATGTTTTGTTGTCTGGTGATATTGGTGGGTCCCAAGAACAAGGGATACATTACATTCCAGCGGCTGTTGAGGCTGGTAATTCCATTGATAAATCCCAAAATCACCACCACCACCACCACCACAAATCAAGAAACCAACCGTATCAGCAGTTCATGTCACGACCTACACGAACAGCGACTAGCTCTAGGTTGAAATACAACACACATTCGAAATCGAACAGCGACACTACATATGACTACCCCATCGGCAAGAGTAAACAGATTGGAGGGAGTATGAATTATAACGACAAACCCCTGTTCAAAATGAATACTCAACAACTCGGTTCCATAAAAAAGTTGAGAGGAATGGGAATGGTGGTGGCTAAGCATGATGAAGGGCAGACACCACCACTATGTAGCACCTCAGCTTTCTGGCCCTGTCAACATTCAGCCCACCTAGCCACAGATTTAAAGAAAAGTGCCAGATATAAACGCTGGATTACTACTACTGCGAATGCTTTCATTTCCTACTCCCTCTTGGGCTTAAATCTTTTTCTAATACTTACCTTGCTTGTCCTATGGATGTTGCTTGCAAGTGAAACCGCCAGAGACGGACTTTTGAACAATCTTTTACCTGATACCGTTGTGGATTTCTATTGGTGGCAAAGACTTCCAGTGATTGAGAGGTTCGTTTGGAGATTAATTGAGGCTCTACGGAATTTGCATTGTGTGTGACCGACCGAACCAACACCCGATAAATTGAAGGAGGTATAAAACGATCATTATACTCAATGACTGACGCAAAAAGATTAAACTGAAGAACTGAGGCTTTAAAAACACCATACTTCAAGAAAACTTCCATCTATTACCACAATTCTCACAGGTGCAAAACGTCGTTAATGGCTCGTCTGCAGATCTAGTCTGAAGTTGGTAATAACTGACTTTCTTCTCTTTACACTTGCCACAGGTAAATCTATCAGTGACTGCTCTCTCCTGTGTGGCACCTTGGGCATTGAAAAGATTCTGCTTTTTGATATCCTCTAGTTGCTTCTTCAGGTGTTCAGGTGCCATATCCTTTGGATCCATACCGATAAACTCCCTTGGTGTTATATCACCGTTGTTGATTCTCTGTCTCAATTCAGGATTGTTCTTCTGTCTGAGGTTTGAAGCCAAACTTCTCGCCTTGTTGGTATATGCCGACTTGGTGGTATCGAATTTCTCCAGGGTAAAGAGTTCACTCTCTATTTCTTTGGCGACTCTCAACAGTACGTGAGGTGGGTGTTCCGATTCGATACACAGCCCGTTGTAGAAAGCACCTACAACATTGTTTCTAGTTTTATTCTCGTATAACTCAGTTTTGACACCGTCATTCTTGACGTTTCTTGGTCCTTGAGAAATAAATTTCTTCTGCTGCGTAGTTGTGCTGGTGTTTAATGATGTGCTGGTTGTTGTAGTTTTTTGTGAAGTGCTGGATGCTGCCGCTGCCGTCGCTGTTGGTGGCGATGCAGATGATGTGGATTTGGCCTTCTTCACCTCATCTTTCCAGAACTTGATGATTTTCTTCACCAGGTTTGAAACCTCTGGGTTTGATGAAGTCTTGAACTTGTTCACTACCACACCGACTTTGGTTTCCTTACAGTTCGAAATTAGTACGCGCAATAACACACCACTTTGGTACGGGAAGGAATATACTCACTCTTAACAACTTTTCAGTTGGCTTGATGTCCTTTTTGAGGATAGTCAGTATCTGAAGGATAGTCTTGTCATCATTAGCCTTCTCTAGCTGTGATATGTGGGTTTTGATCTCCTTTGTATCCATCTTCTCCGTCGTTCCGTCGTCGTCGTTTCGTCGTTCCTTACTTTGTTAATTCATCTGTGTTTGTTTTTGTTTTCTGTTTTCTGTTTTCTTTTGACAGTTGAAAAAAAAAAAAAATTGAGCGCGGGGACTTCCGGGCATAAACCTCACAGTGGGCGTCCGTGTCGGATAAAACCATTATATCCTTATTAACAGCTGATAATAGTATAGTAGTCAGCTGATTTATCGACTGGTTGATTCTCTATTTCTGTGCAGTAGTTGGTAAATGCCCTTGGTGGTGGAGATCCCTGGCTTCTACTATGATGATGAGAAGAAGAAATACTTCAAGATAGTATCAAACTCGTCGACTGGTACCAATCCATACACAAGAGGATCTTTGAAGCATAGGCGAGACGAGGAGAAGATCAAGAACAAGATATCTAAACTGAGGCTGCTGCAGAGCAAGGTTAGTGTTCCCTTTATCTTGTCAGATAATGCTTTGGGGATCAGAAACAGATTGAGATTCAACACCTTTGACGCAGAATGCTCGAACTTGTACCGATATAGGATTCAATGTCTGCAAATGCTTGGTGGTCCTACGCCACTGCACAGTAGTGTCCATCAGCCACGGAACAGAGCGACAATAAGGAAGATTCTACGGCATGAAGACGACATTATTGTTGGAAAGGACTCGTACATTCATATGTATAGAATCAAGGACTTGAAAGCAGAAGGAAGAGGAGACAACAATGCAGTACACTCCCATTTTGATAACTATGAACATTTCCTAAGTCATTCAACATTGCGTAATTTAGAGGTACTCAGGAAGGATCTATTGGTAAGGACATGGTGTGGATTGATGAATGAACCAAGTATATTGCAGATCCAACAAGGTTATGATGTCAAACACACACATCATTTTGTTAATGAGTTAATCAATTCTTCCAAGTGTCAGGACACCAAGGTGTTTTCCTGGGGTGAGAAACGAATCAATGTCACTGATCTCAATAGATACGATGTCATTGACTCTGTTCATTCTAAAGGTGACTGTTTGAGTCTCAGCTTTGGACTCGGGAGGGCCACTGGTGAAGCTCCAAAAGAGGCAATCCTTGGGTATAGAGACTCTACTGTCAAACTATGGGATTTGAGAGGGAAGAAGTTCACAGTGTGTTCAAAACTGAAACATTTGAAGTCAATTATTAACATTTCTCGAGTGAACCACTTTGACGTTGTTTGCTCCTCGATTGGGACGCTGAACTCTAGCAATCTGCATTTGTATGATCTAAGAATGGGGTTCAAATCACCCAAGTTGGGATTCCAATCAAGCAAGAACATTTCCAATATCTTTGATGAGAATTTGCAAGTTAATGACTCTGGTGAGTTTTTCATGATTCAAAACTCCCAACTGATTGAAGTGTTCAAGATTTCAGAGACTTTGCCCATCAAAACCATTTCAAAGTTCGATGTTCCTGATGATGAGGAGGAGGTCAAGTTTGAAGGATCATTCTTTGATGATGAGAGCTTTGAACTATTCACCACTTCGAATTCAAAACTAATGACCTTTATGTGAATCGTCTCCAACCAATTTAATTTAATCTATTTTAATGCATGTGACGATGAAACAATCCATTATACGTAGAAGGAAGAAAATATATACCTATACATAACATCAATAACTAGTGAACCCACCATTGTTTGGTGGAATGGAACTGCTCTTGCCATTCTTCTTCCCTTGCAGATTGGTGGTGTAGAACTGTGGTTGATGGTTTGCAAAGTGTGGGTTGTTGTTGAAGCTTACTGTGTCGTCATACCCATTAAATCCCCCGCCGCCAAACTGGAAAGCATTCATGTACTGGACATTTAATTGGAGTTGTGTCTGGTCATAATGGACTGCCGGCATCATCTTGGGAAGGTTTGAACTTCTTCTAGGTGGTTGTTCCGACGACGACGACGTCGCCGCTGCCGTGGCCGTCGTCAAGCTGTAGTTCGTTTCCAGCTGTTGGATCTTCAGCTGGATTTTTCTTGCATAGGGAGCAGCCTTGATTGCTGGGAGGTAATTCCTTGCCGTGTTGATCAATGCAGTCATTTCAAGGTTGAGTTCAGTAACGTCGTAGAATTGGTCAATCAGGGTCTGGATCACATAGTTACCAAACTTATCCTTGATCAAAATCTCAAAGTTGAAGTTGATGACTTTGATAATTTCATTGAGATAAATGAAGCTTCTCTTAATTTTCAGGATCTTGATGAACTTTTCGATGACGTTAGATGAGAACTTTAAGCAGGACAGCTTCACCAAGTTTTGGTAAATTTTGGTGAAGAGGCCGTTAATCAAAAAGTCAATCTCTGACGCTGTTTTCAGAAAATCCAATTCAAACAAGAACTGGATGATGTAGTTCCCAAATTGATCATTAATCAAGTCCTCTAGATACACGAGCAATACTTGAGAGATCTTGAGGATCTGATCAAAATTGGCATTGTTTAGCAGCTTCTGGAGAACACAGCATCCATGCTTGTGAGTTGAGACTCTCACAATATTGTTATTCAAACATATAGAGTCAATAATGAACTGAAACTTCTCTGGTGGGAACTTAAAGATACACTTCTGGATCACATGGTTGCCATTCAAGTCCTTAATCAATTTAACAATGTTGTTGTCCTGTCCAGACTCCCCTCTATCATTCATCTGAAAGCCCTTGACAACCAAATCCATCTGATAAGCGTTTGAAATGCCATCAATGATCTTCTGTAGGGATCTGGTACCGTATTGGTTTACAGATATCAAAAACAAGTAAGGATGGATCTTCTCAATCATCAAGTCTTTTTGATATGGGGTCAAGTAATCAGTCATCTTCTGAATCAAATAGTTACCAAAGGGATCCACGACCAAGTCAAGCACATTGTTAAAAACCTTGTTGAAAATGACATCCTTGATAGAGCTGTCAACCTCCAGCTTCTTTTGAAGATAGCGACACCCGTATTGGTCAACAGAAAGCTTCAAAATATCCAGATTCTCTATTGGAATCTGATTCAATTCGTCATAGTTCTTGTAGTTTGAAGTAGATGCTGTATTGGTGCCAGCAGGGGGGGACTCAGTCGTCATGCTGTCTGTTGCATTCTGGATCTTCATAATCGGCAAGGATTGGAAGCGTTGGTGGTTGATGTTGCTGTTGCTGTTGCTGTTGCTGTTGCTGTTGCTGTTCAGATATATTGGCGATTGCTTATCCTGGGCGGTCTTCCTAGCAACCTGCTGGTACTGTAGGTTGTTCAGCGGTATTTGAGGAATCGATCCTGAATTGCTGTAGTATAGGCCAACCGCATGCTGCTGCTGCTGCTGCTGTTGTTGTTGTTGTTGTTGTTGTTGTTGTTGATGGGATAAGCCCTGCAAGCTGGTGATGTTAAGCTGGTTGAATTTCTGGTCCAGCTCAGATACAAGAGGCAAAGACTTGAATCTAGATCTGAACGTATAACCACCAATTCCTGTGCCTGTGCCTGTGCTGGTAGTGGTACTGGATGAGGGCGTTGAAGGCGGCTGTGTTGGAGTAGAGAGCGCTTCGAGCTCCGTTGGGCTAGCACTACCATTATTGTGGTGATAATAGTGATGCTGATTATGGTTGTGGTTATGGTTGTGGTGGTCATTCATGCTCTGGTGGTGGGTACCGTAATGCTTGTTGAAGTATCCCACACTGCCGCCGCCACTGGCTGTGGCTGTGGCCGTGGCCGTGGTGCAGCAGAATGGGTGGGGCTCTCCCAGGCCCATATCTGGTGGAGTCAGCGGCTCCACTATGGATCCAATGGAATTTATGGATAGAGTTGGCTGGTGACTGTATCGTTCATGGTGATGATCCTGCGGTGGAGATCTGGGGTTAGTACTAAGCAAGGGGGAATTAAATCGAGGTAGACAAGGCTTTACACAGAAAGAGTGAGAGCGTTAGGGAGATGGTACAATGCCAGCTTGTCAAGTCAAGTCGCATCAAGTCACATCTCAAACTGCCCCGCCCATCAGGAAGAAGTGCCACCACAGAGAGAAGAAGTGCTTACCATTTTGAGAAGTATATACGGACAGAGAGGAAGAGCGTTTTTGTGTGAAGAATGAAATCAAAGCAAAAGGAGTAAAGTGAGCTACAAGCTTTATAAATTGTTTGATCCCACCACCACACCCAACCAACCGACCGGTTTTGCAAAATTTCGATCTGTGTGTGGCCCTTCAAGACCCCTTTGGTAACCAGGGAAATTGGTTCTCCATTACCAAAGAAAAGAAAGAAAAAAACATCAACAAAGAAAAAAAGTATGTGCTCTTACCGTTAAAGAAGAAGAAGAAGGCGAGACATATACCATTAAAAAAGATGCTGTCCAGGAATGTGAATGATTGATGGGACAGCGGAGAAAAGAGAAACTCCACTTAAGGACAATCCACTGGAATAGGGTTTAAGTAAGTATGTTCTGTTGCAGTTCCGTAGTGAAGGAGGCTGAACTGTTTTAGAAGCGTTGCTGCTGCTGGGACTCACATCACATCACCGGGGGTGGATCTTGTTTAGGCAATTTACCCAAAAGAGAACAAATTGCTATAACAAAAGAAACGGGGAATATAATTGGGTGGATGGACTGGGACTAGTGGACTGAGGGAATGCAGACATGGAGAGAGGGACTGTGAGATTTGATTTGAGGATTGGTGGACTTTTCAGACTAGTCGACTGTACTTGGGACTATATGTGGGTCCCATCACAATTTTTTTACGGAGTTCTTCCCCGGAGTTCTTCCCCGGCTGCCATTTGCCTCAAACCCGCTGGACCCGTCTCTACTCTCTCTGTCAATACTTTCTCTCTCTCTCTCTCTCTACTCTACTCTACTCTACTCTCAAGACCCTCCCTCATTACCCTCTCTCACCACTGCTATGCGCTTATTACGAGTGTATTAAATTTCTTTTCTGTATATAGATGCATTTGACTAACATTATATAAGCACACCACGCACTTATGCACAATGATGTCCTCCCCTCGGCTGCTCTGCTCTAGACTCAGTTTGTTAGAGACTATCATCATGTTGTCGTTTGCCTCAACTCTATAAAAAGATCCTCTGTTATGATTTTTAGTAGTCCCTCCGCAATCTTGCACACGCACTCGACTCTATTTCTTCTCTTAAATAGAAGAAGCAAAGGGGAGAAACTTCTTCCATCTGTCCAGTGATGGACGACGTCACATTCTCATGCAACGATTTGGAAACTGAAGCCTCTAAATAGACTACAAGAAAAGTTTAGCGGACTTCTATGTAAATTCCTCAAACACAATAGGAATAATAACACCTTGTTCGAAATCATTGCCTCTTGCGTCCCTCTTCTCCTTTGTCAGAATATCAATCAAGTCATCCTCCTCATCCAGCTGTTTCTGATTCAACTCATCCTCTGGAACGATATCAAACTCATCCTCTTGTTCCTGATAATCAATATTCTCTTCAATCTCGACAAAATCCGGAGCTAGTGCACTCCATTTCTGTGGCACGACAATGCTCCACACGTACACACAGCCACTATCCAGCCCAGTAGCACAAATGATACACTTCTTGTAATTCCACTCCAGATCAACAAGTTCTTCTTTGGGACCTTCAAGGATCTTGATCAGTGATCCCATTGATGTCTCCCAAACGTAGATGCAATGAGCCGATCCAAACGCCGACGCAATGAGGTACTCTGAGTTTGAATTGAACAAAATTGAGTTCCATTGAAGTCTATTCACCATGTCTTGGTATTTGTGCTCGGTTTCCAACTCCCAAAGCTCTGGCTTCAAGTTGGCAAAGTCGGGAAGTGACACTTGTCTAATGATTCGATCCGACGAGTTTATCCCCATTTTCCTGCCGCTGCTTGATATGATAATGTTCTTGATGCTTGAATTGCCAAACTTTTGAGTAAACAAGACTTTGAAATCCTTCTTGGAGACAATGCTCAATGTGCCCTTGTTATCTCCTGTGAATATCAGCTCACCATCCGGATGGAAAGTGGAAACCATCACTTTTGACTCCTGCAAAGTGTTCATTTCAAAACTAGACAACTTGATAAACTTTGGTGTATCGTCCAGTAAGGACACAATGAGCTCGTTTGGATCGAGTGGGTTGAATTCAGCACCCCATACTGGCCCGTCAAAGCTGAATCTTCGCACCACTTCACCTGCCCTGACATCCCAGATTAAACAGAGCCAGTCTCTTGAACTGCTGAGAAGATATGTCCCGCACTTCGTCCAGCACAGTGACTGGATGGGTCTGGAATGGGCCTTGAGCTGTCGAACAATGTTCTTGGTGTCATTGTCTATGATGACGATTGTTCCATTTGACAGCCCTGACGCAAGGTAGTCGCCATTGTAATTGAATTTCACATGGACTGACTGTCCAAAGGAAACAGTGTCAGTCAGTGACTCTGGGTACTCCTTCAGCGCAGCAAAAGGATCTAAGAGGGCCAAGTTCATACCTTCTTTCTCTTTGCAATCACTTAAATGCTGGTGTACTGTTCGCGAATCTTGCCCACTTATTTTTGATTTTTCGCGTCAGTACTAAATCAACAAGAGAGAGAAAAAAAAAGCGTGTCCTCTCTCTCGCTGTCCAGATCTTCCACTCTCCACTACTTACAAGCCAACATGAAGACCTTCACGCTGGCTGCCATTTTGTTCCACTTGGCCATTGTCAATGCATTTGTCTTCTACGTCACTGGTGGCGACAGAAAGTGTTTCTACAAGGAGCTGAACAAGGGATCGCTCCTAATTGGTACATACAGGGTTGAAATATTTGATCAATCTATCAACGGATACAAAGGTGCTGATCCAACACAGCTGGGTGTTGTTATCGATGTTGAAGAGGTGTTTGATGATGACCAAAGAGTTGTGCACCAAAAGGGCTCTCCAAGAGGTGAATTCAGTTTCTCAGCCTTGGAGACTGGCGACCATAGAATCTGCTTCCAGCCCCAATCCCAAGGGTGGTTGGCCAAAATCAAGAGCAGAATCAACGTTGAGTTCAAGCTGGGGGACGACGAGATCCTGGACTCTAGGAAAAAGGGCAAAGTTGAGTCCCTTTCTAGAAAAGTCAAGGCCTTGAACAATAAGGTGCATGATATCAAAAGAGAGCAAGGACTAATGAGAGAAAGAGAGGCAAAGTTCAGAGATCAGTCTGAGTCCACCAATTTCAAGGTTACTATGTGGGCCGTAATCCAGCTGATTGCCCTTGGTGGTACTTGTTACTGGCAGATCAAGCATCTAAGATCGTTCTTTGTCAAGCAGAAGATTGTTTGATCGTTCAAGTAAATAAAATCCTTCCCCCCCCCATCTAATGTGACAACACATTCCATTCAATATCTGGACATTATGTCTAATCTTGATCTCTACTATCGAAGAGGCTTTTAATTTTACCTTGTAAGATCGATCCCCCCATCTTGAACAACTGAAAATTTACTGGGGAAAAAAATCGAAATCTCTCATCTCTACACACAACCTCGACACCACACCACACACTCGTTAAAGGAAGAGACACTGTCAATGGCAGAGGTGGTCGGAAAAGAGATCATTCGATATTTCACTTTGACGACAGTATGGGCCCCACCAGACCCAGTTCACAAACTGGAGATCATTTGATGCCAGATAGCGGCATCACCACCACGAAGACGACATTCACCAAAGCATCATTGATCTTCTATCGTGTCACATCAGCTATTTGCACATTTCTTTTTCTTACTGCTTTGTTCGTCTGTGCTCTGTTCCAGGCTTACGTCCTCTCTCCATTCAAATCCAAGACTGGCCACCAGGAAAACTCATCAAGAGACCAACAACGTGTGTACAGTCCTGAAGAGCTCAAGCTTGTTCCTGACATTGGATATTACTTTAGTCTGCTCAACCTACAGGTACAGCGATATGATATTGTGACTGAAGATGGGTTTGTCCTATCTATCCAGAGACTGGTTGATCCTTATGAATCGATCCGGCAGCGTCAACAAAGGCAGCCCATCCTGCTGCTTCACGGACTCTTACAATCGTCCGGGTCGTATTGCTCCAGTGGGAAGGACTCATTGGCGTACTTCTTTTTCAAGAACGGCAAGGATGTCTGGCTGGGCAATAACCGTTGTGGATTTGAACCAAGACACATGACATACACCCCAGATGACTACAGAATGTGGGAGTGGGATATTATTGACATGGCCAAATATGATCTGACAGCTATCATCGATCATGTGCTTGTCAATTGTGATTCTAAAGCATCCAAATTGGCTCTGATATGCCACTCACAGGGAACCACGCAGGGGTTTATCAACTTGGACTGCGATAGGTATGGTAACTCTTCTAAAATCAGCTGTTTTATTGCGCTGTCTCCAGCAGTCTATGCTGGCCCATTGATTGAGGAGCGGCTATTCATCAGAGTTATTGCCAAGATGTCGCTTCATAACTTTTTCTTTGGAGTATGGTCCTTCATGCCATTGATGATGACCATGAGGAACTTGCTTGTCAGAACGAGGCTGTTTGGTACATTGAGTTACACCATGTTTAACTATTTATTCGACTGGGATGACCATCTTTGGGACAGAAAGCTGAGAGGTCGACACTTCCTCTTCTCGCCAGTTCATATAAGTGTCAATCTCATGTCTTGGTGGTTGAATGACCAAACTGGGTTCAAATCCACAAAGTCAATTTTGGAAGACGATCAAATATGGTTCAATGTAACCACTCCCAAGGTGTTCTTGGTCATTCCTCGAAAGGACAGACTGGTTGATGGACAAGCTCTTGTCAACCACTTGCAGAGACATGAGAGTCCTGATAGCTATTCCTTTATGTTTCTTGATGATTACTCCCATCTTGATGTTTTGTGGTCTCAAAGTGTTATTGAGGATGTGGGTAGACCTGTTCTAGAATTTATCAATACTTGTTGACTCTTTTTTGGAGGGCTATAGAGTTAGATTATATATATATATATGCTTGCATGAGTGCAATAGATGTTGAATACCTACCATTTAGTAACCGACGGCAAAACCTTCGGACTATGTCATTGATGAACAGTGTCTCTGTTTAATATATCAGTTTCGGTTTGGAAATATCAGATTAAGAATAAATATATAGAAGTTCCAACAGTCTGTTTACTTATGTAAAACTTGTAATTATATATTTATATGAACAAGTATCTGGGATTACTCTAATGATTCTATTCATTTACATTATCATCAATACCATTTTCAAAACCATCATAGCTGCCCAGGCCACTTGGTGCAACCCTCAAAAAACACTGAGTACTGTAGATCACTTTGCTACCGACATTGTGGCTTTTTTTTTGCAAGTCGCTACTGATATCGGCTACGTGATATCCAATACTTTCCCAATTCCTAATTCGTCCTTCACAGATTATATTTGTAAGAAATTACATAACAATCAGTTCTCATGACAGCGAAACACCAATTGCAAAAAAAACAACAACAACAAACACAACAACAAAACAAAACTAAACAACGCAACAAAACAACATCAGCCTCTAGTACTCTGTATCATCATGTTGAATATCTTCAGAATTGGTGGTGACTTTGCTCATCTGGTGTCCATATTACTGCTGATCCACTCAATCACCCTCTCGCATTCCACAGTGGGCGTGTCCTTCAAGACACAGGCTCTGTATGCTTTGGTGTTCATCACAAGATATCTTGACCTCCTCTACAGTTACGTCTCGCTATACAACACTATAATGAAGATTTTCTTCATCGGTTCGTCCATCTATATTATCCATCTTATGCATAACAAGTTCCGCAGCTCGGATACTACCAGAGTGGATACTTTCAAAGTTGAGTACCTTCTCGCGGGGTCGCTGGTGTTCGCACTGGTCACCACCCGCGATTATTCCATCTCGGAGGTTCTATGGTGCTTTTCCCTGTGGCTAGAGAGTGTTGCCATCCTACCACAGCTGTTTATGTTGCAGAGAACAGGTGAAGGCAAGAACCTTACATCTCACTACATATTTGCACTCGGTATCTACAGAACTCTGTACATTCCAAACTGGATCTACAGATATGTCACTGAGGGTCGGATTGACTGGGTTGCTCTTCTTGCTGGTATTTTACAAACCATCATTTACTCTGATTTTTTCTGGATTTATTACCAAAAGGTTGTCAAGGGTATGGGCGGTGTTCTCCCAGTCTAATTTTTTTTTGACATAATAGAACGATTGAGGTGGTTCCCCTTTAATTAATGATAAAAGTGGCATTAGCTTCATATCAAAGACTCAAAAATGTAGAGAACAAGGTACATACCACTTTCATTTACAATCATATCATATCACTTTCCTTTATTAATCAAGTAATAGCTTCCCTCTCAACCTCAACACTCCCGACACTACCACGCTTCAACAAGTGATCTTGATCAAACCCCCCATTATTCTCTAGTGTATGATTCTGAACTGATGCTTCTGCCAAAGAATGTGGAACAGTGTCACCACCAGAAGTTATTGTTGAATTTGATCTGGATTGAAGGGTTAGTAGTTCACCTTCAGTCTCCCCGTTAGAATCAGTTCCTGCTGTTGGCGATGTGCCACTTGCGGAAGCTGGGGATGGAAAATTAATTAGGTTATCATCATCATCGAGAACACTCATGATTGGATTAAGGGCAGGAATGGAGTTGTCTCTGGTTACTGACTTTGGCCTCTTCGGTACACCACTGGAGCTACCCGTTCTGCTTCCATATCCTGGAGAAGTTACTGGTCGTTCTTCTTGTTGTTGCAGACGACCCTTGGCAATGCTATGGTGACGTTGACTCAACACGTTCGAATTAATCATATTGGCTGTGCTTGGAACGATGAATGGATTACTGCGTGAGTAAAGTGAGGTAATATCAACAGATGATGGCTCTCTTCTAACCTTGATGGAGTCATGGGATTCAAATCTTTCTCTAGTTTCAGTAACGTATTGACCATATGGACTTTGAAGTGGTGTTCCGTTGTTCAGATCGTGGTTGCGCTGTTCCAAAGAAATGTTAGTAGAATTTGTGGGGAGGAGTGGTTCAAAAAGTGTTGGATGGTCGTCCTGAGCAATGAGATCAGCTGGGGACAAGGATGATCTTGAACTGATTCTTGATTGACTTTCTGTGGACAACTCCTGTGTATCGAGAGGTAGCGGTGGAGGACCCCATGGGCTGTATACAACAGGATCATGGCTATCTTGTTGAGTGGAAAGTGTGTTTTTATCAAACCCAAGAACATGATCTATAGCTTTATCATCGTGCTTAGGAACTTCAAATGAACTTCTTGGTGAACCCTGTGGAGAAGGCTTTGGTGTTCTAGCAAGCTCTCTGTGTCTTTGACCCAGGGGTGAAGTAGATCTAACGACTGATGCAGGCATATTTGGTGATTCACCTTTGAACCTGAAAACATCACCCAAATCCTCATCAGTTCCACTACTTACAGTGTTGCCGTTAGCGTTGGTCAATATAATATCAGGTACAGATCCCCAACTGGTGGTGCGTTGGCGCAATGACGAGGTATTATCATCATCTTCTTTTAAGAAATCATCATATGTTGGTGGATCATTAGGTATGTCTTCTTCTCTGACACCATTTCTTCTTGTAACTGGTGGTGGAGAGTTCAAAGGGGTATATGATTTCTTATGATCAAAAACAGCATCAATACCACCAGAAGGTGGACTTAATCTCGTCAAAGGTGGAGGGCTCACATCGTCATCAAACGGAGGAGGATCAAAACTAGGTCTTCTCAATAAATGAATTGGTCGCTGTATTGGGCTAGAAATAGGGCTAATTGGAACAGCTTGTGGTGATGTGCGTTGATGGTCGAGGTTCCGTGGTTTGTAAACGTTAGCTGAAATGGTGGATTCAAAGTTTGCAAGTGAGTGGTCTAGTGATGAAGGGGAGGGTGATCTTTGAGCGGCCCTACCCTGACCGAAGACAGTGGAGAGTGATTGGTAAGTACCATCCACTGGTGTCACTTCAGGGGAGTTGAGTGGTGAGAGCTCGGGTGATTTAATGATGTTCTTGGGAAAGTAAATGTTTGACCCCATGGCGTTCTCCGAAAGATCAGGAATACCATAGGCTGGAAGTAAAGTATTTGCATGTGAGCAGTGCTGGTTCAACACATGGATTGGAGAATCAATAGAGATTTCATAGTGTTTTTGCTTGCCGTCAATCATTCTTGATAATCTGAAGCAAACCTTAATCCAATGGTGAGACTTGATGTTGCCGTAAGTCGTGTTTGGATGCAAGGTTGATTGGTTGTTCAACTTTTCAGGAACGTAGACTTGGAATTCAAACTCTTTGGCAGTGAGATCATGTCCATCAGAGGTCAACAAGTTGCCTGTTCTCTTTGATTTAGGATCACTGTCAGACGCTGGTCTTGACGGAACTCGTGCTTTATGTTCCAACAACATATATTTCTTTGTTGGCTCCATTCGATGGACTTTCTTGTTCTTGCAATAGTACTCGACATTCTCAGTTAAATAAATCCTAATTCTGTGCAACTTAATCTTTGCCAGCGGTATCAGCTTGAAAGCAATAGGAATGTATGCGTTAAGAATGATTGACTTGGAGGCAATGATCACGTCGTAGTGCAGCTGGTTTTCCCAGTCTCTCGATATAGCAATAGGCTCACTATCCTCCACGCTATTGTCAGAAGGAGCTCTGATGATGGTCAAGGGCAAAGATGATGAAATATTTGACCTGAAAGCACCGTGTCTTTCAATTAGGATGTTTAATCCATAAGAAACACTACCAAAAGAAGCATGAATGGTTTCCGGAGTTGAACAAGGGATGGGGTGTTCAAACTTGTAGATGTAGTCACCTGGAGAGAAGACAAAAATCTCATTCGTATCAGTGTGCGCATCATTGTGAGCACTAGCTCCAAACAGCTTGATACTAGATGATCTCCCTCTACTGTTGGGACTAGGGCTAGCAACCCTCTTCCACCCACTTAGAGCACTACTGGTGGCCGAGCCAATGGGCCGGCCACCTCGAGTGCTTGCGTTTGTACTGTCCAGATTCAAACTTACAACATCAGCTTCTGAATCAGATGACCCTCCTAATGTATGTACAAGGTCTGCTCCAGAAGTTTGTCCATTGGAGAAGAATGGCCATGTGTGGTTAATAATGTCGTTTTCCTCCACATTCTCGTGTCTCTTGGGAGGAATCCCTTCAGGCCACTCAGTTCTGGCAGAACCCTTTAGTGACAAAGTGATACTCTTGATACGAGCTGTCCTCAAGACCCTGACAACAAGAGCCCCTCTCAGTAGAGTGGGCGGTCTGGACTTGTACTCATTGGGATCAAAGCCCTGGACAAACAGCCTTTTCTCTGCCAACTGGAGGAAGATTTGAAGAGTGCTTGTCTGTGTAAGAGGCCGTACCTTCTGGCTGAGATCCAGCTGGCCGTCTACTGGGAACAGTGTATCCATTCTATTACGTTGCCGCCGTTGCCGTTGCCGTTGAGAGGTAAAGTAATAGGTTTTTAGGCAAGTTGTGCTTTTGACAGTTTCCATTCTCGCGCGTTATCGTGCCGCCTGTCCCGGGGGTCAGCGTATGTGCGTGCGCGAGTTCCGACCTACCCTGACCCTACAGCCCACCACCGATATCTAAGCCCCGCCATGTAGCCGCAGTAGCAGTAGTAGTAGTTCGTTTATTGTTGGGTTCATCTTCCCAGAGATTCCAAGATTCTATCAAATTCTGTTTTGCTGTACTTGATGTACCTATCCGTGTGTTTGGTAAAGTCTCCCTGGGAATGCTTGTCATAGAAGCGGTGGTATAGAGGGCTGATAAACGAAATCTCCCTAGACAAGTATTTCTTCAGCCCAGGGTCAGTGATGTTGTAGTGTTTATATGACTTTACCAAATCGTCAAATTCAGCATTAAAGCTTTTGAATTTATCCTTGATCTGGTCCTTGTCCTTTGAGGAGAGCTTACCCACCACGTTCACATCCAACAGATATGATGCAGCCTGCTTCCAAGAGGACAGGAAGAAGTTGAGTGCGCGTCTTTTGAGTTTATCCAGTCTCTGATGTCCGTCATTGCCCAGGATTGTAGAAAGTTCCGACCTTGACACAATCTGTTCCACGAGAGTAATATTGGTGATTAAGAAGTATCCCAACGTCTGTTTCTTCCTGATAATTGTGGTAGCTTTAATCTCCAAACTGACAATGAGAGCATCAATCAAATCAGAAAAGAACGCCGATATCAGCTCTTCCGGGTTATCATCATTGAGGATGGTCGTTTGACTGACGCTGGAAAATACTGTGAGCCAATGAGGTTTTGGCTGTGGAATCCAAACACCAGCTTTGAGACCCATCATTACCTTTGTAGCACCGTCTCTGTACTCCGTGAAACGACGAGCCTTAGACATGACTTCGACAGTGATTTCACTGATGCCATTGTCTTGTGGCAGAGACGTGAGACCTCTGACTTTCTGATCAACATAAACGAGTAACTCCTTGAATAGGTTTCTTGCAATGTGCTGACAAGAAAACAGGACATTCTCCAGTTTTGGGAACTCGTCCTCAACTTGATTGATCAGTTTAGATTGAAGAGCATGTTCAACTTTGATAATGTTGTCAATGAGTTCAAACACCAATAGCCCATCATTTTGTAAAGTTTTCTGCACAGAGACAACAATACTGTCAATTACTCGTAAGAATTTATCAACAACAGGGATGAAGATGCTTTGGAAAATCGCCACTTCTCTGTGTTTCTCTTTAATCAAGTCTTCCAGCAGAGCATACTCGTTGTAAACGAACCCTATAAGAGCATCAGTATAAGTGTTTATTCCATTGCTACCCTTTTCATAGGGCACTTTGTCATTTTTCTTGACGTGCTGTGTCGATGGAACCAGGAGAGTCAGACAGCTCTGGATAGTATTGGCCCTGCTTTCAACATACAGAGGGTCAATTGACTTATCATTGTCTTCAAAAAAGAACATTATGTGACTTGCATCTTTGAGTTTGTTGTCATCAAGATATGGAAATGGCTTAGCCTCATTCATAAAAATGGAAGGATCGAATGGCTGTGATATAGGTTTGAGAAGATCGAAGAAGTGTTGAGTCAGCTTGAACTCAGAGTCCAGAACAGTCTTATGCAAGTTTTCAGAGATACCCTTGTAATCACCACCATTCCCGTGGGATGATCCCTCGTTTAGTTTCTCAAGAATGTCCTCAGCCTTGTGGATCGTTGTAACGTATTGTCTCACATTATCAATCCGTTCACCCAACCTGGACTCATAGACAGTAGCCTCACTGGCAATTCCCTGGATATTTGAAACAGCAAGCAGACTGTCATCAAGATTTTTCTTAAACGTATTTAACTTCCTGTTCTTTTCAACAATTGGAGACAGGAGATCTTGTGCATTTTGAGTGTTGGATCTAATGTTGGCTAGAGAAGCGCTGATTTGTGTAATCAGAGAACGTGTTAAGCTGAGGTTCTCTTGCAAGACAACAGCATCTGCCTCATCAACATCCACAGCAATGGTTGACATATCTTATACCCTCAGATGATTTCTTTCGTGAAGTGAAGTGAAGTGAAGTGAAACGAAACTGTTTGTCTCGTTGTTGTTTAACCTCTTAATCAATAAGGGAGAAATCACAATAACATCCATACACCAAAATTAGTGACATGAGGCATGCGTTCGCTCGTTCCCAACATTAAATACCGAGCATAGACCTGAAAGATTACTGATTACATTGCAAGTGTATATATATATATATATATATATATTAATAACGAATTTTGAACTTTATAAGGAAGCAAATAACGTCACAAGTTCAGCCAGTTGTAAAACTGAAATTGTAGCCAAGTCGGAGTACATTATAGTGAGTGTTGCAATGGTCACATGATATGGCCGGAATTCATTTTGTGTAATCATCTTCAACAACGATGATAACTAACAAACAACCAGGTTTTGCCACCAAGACACTATCAGAGAACCAGTGTTGATACTGACCATTGTTATTGCCACACACATAAAATGACCAGCGTAAAGTTTAGAGCAGGTAGAGTCATCTACGATGAGGAGTCCAAAATTGCCACTCCAGACCACATTCAGGGGCAGATCACAATCAAACCCTCAGAAGTTGATGAGACTTTCTACTCATTTGAATGGGCTCCTAGAGAGAATGCAGTACACGTTGAGAAAGAACAACTGTTAGTTATACCCGGCGATGTCACCTGGACACAGATTGAACAGTGTAAGACTGGGAGAGTGTTTGAGTTGACGTTTTTGAGTAGTGGTGCTAGACACTTGTTTTGGCTACAAGAGGTTAATGATGACGAGGATAAGCTGGGAGAGTTGAGCAAAAAGGACAAGGAGTTGGTGGAGAAGATTGATGCGATTTTCAAGGAGGAGGTGGACGAGGATGAGGATGAGGAGGGTGAGGGTGAGGAGGAAGCGGAGCAAACATAGGTAAACGCAAGGAAAGAGATAGAGGAGGAAACATAGGCGAACGAGAGAGATGTATCCCTATGGGGGCATTTCTTTGGATCTGATTACGCGCTAACACAAGAGTTACCGAAGGTCTACCTAATCCTGAACGTCGGATCTCTTCCAATAATACGATGACTTACTATTAGCTGATCGTAGAAATAAGAACCTCTTGGATTTTGTTCTCAACATAGCAGCAATAGGATGGAGATCTTTGATACACTAGTTGAATCAGTCTACGAAGACCGCTCACGTTAGAAACCATATGATCTGTCCAATCTTTCACTGTAAACTGGAAATAAACTAGGTAACAACGATGTCGCGTGATACTCAATCAGGGCTGTTTCAAATGCCCAGTATAACCCAGGTCTACGAGTTTCATTGGAAATTTGTACTGTGAACTCGGAGTGTCGGCTTTGATGTCACCTTCAGTGCCATTTCTGGGCATCCATTTCACTTTGTTAATTATGGTTACGTTACCGCGTTGGTGGCACACATCAAGAAAGCACACCTGAAGAACAAGGGTGCATTACGGATACTTTTAAATCAGTTTTCCCTTAGAGTTGAGAAAGAGACCACACTGCCCTGGGATATGACGACTCTGTAACAGGAGCACCTAGAGAAGTTGAAGCACTATACT